>JAPMUY010009097.1:2500-79987 GCA_026901105.3 Galaxias olidus
GCAATACATGTGAACGGGGCGGTAACGTGTTTGTCGCTCGGAGCGAAGGACAAAGTGAGTCAAATTCACAAACTCCACGGGCGGAACCACCAATTCATATTTTCCTCAAGCGCACACTAACCTTTAGCGTCATGCTACAGTTTAGCATCGAGCAGACACACACAACCGTTCCAGCACAGTAACTCAAAAGTTACTAAACGTAGCAACGTGGTAGTCATTCAAAAAGCAAGCCAACGACTTACAAAAAGTGTAACAAGTGCGAGTAAGTACTTCACGATTTCCCTCCAAACACACGCTCCAAACACACGACAACATACTACCTTTCACCACAGAGAGAGAGACTGGCGTTGGAGACCGCCACCCTGCGGCAGCGGGCGGCCCTGTCCCTTTAAGGCTGAAAGAGAGCATTTTACAAGCCGACGTCCAAACAGGACCGTAAAACAGGACTCCCCCCTCGCCCGCGGCTCTCCCTCCCTCCCTCTTCCTCTCCTCCACGGCTCTCAAAACCCCACTGCTCTGGTCACCAAAAGTAACAGAAAAGGGAGCCCCCCCCTGTAAGACATCATGCACACCAGAACACACAACGATACACACCCACTGTCCCGGTCCTGTCTCTTGAAATCCAGTGTTGCCGACGGCTTCGTCCCGCAAAGTCTTCTTTGACCTGCACCGGACAATTGTGACTGCTCGCGTCTTATATATCTGCCTGGATCCACTCTCTCTCTCACACACACACACACACACACACACACACACACACACACACACACACACACACAGACAGACAGACAGACAGACAGACAGACAGACAGACAGACAGACAGACAGACAGACAGACAGACAGACAGACAGACAGACAGACAGACAGACAGACAGACAGACAGACAGACAGACAGACAGACAGACAGACAGACAGACAGACAGACAGACAGACACACACACACACACACACACACACACACACACACACACACACACACACACACACACACACACACACCTGCCCCTGCTTGTGGGTTCTGTTCCTTCCCCAGTGTTTGGGGGTCTATTCCTGCGCTGTGTTTGTGCACGTGGCTCCAGTCGGCGGCCACTGCCCAATGGCCGTGTGCCTGTGGCCCTGCGTAGCTCAGGGAGAGCGCGCCATCCCGTCTGCCGCTGTGTGCGTCACACACACCCTTTGCACACGTCGCTGACCTCTGACCTTCAGCACCCTCGAATACCCCTGGCCGACACTGTCTCTTCCTCCTCCTCCTCCTCCTCCTAATCCTCCTAGATGGCACAGACAGTTTTATCGCCCACCCCTCCCCCCCAGCTCCACAATGCCTCCTCTCCCACACTCCCTCCTCCTCTCCGTTCCTCCTCGTGTCACAACGGTCGTCTGATCTCCTCCTCCGATCCGTCCCTCCCTACTCATCCCCGTTCTCTCAAAACGGCTCGAGCCATGACTTTTCCGGACACAGGGGGGAGGATGTTTCTTATAAAAGGAGAGGGACGCTCCAGCCCCGCGTGTACAAAGCACTTCTGGAGGGACCAAAGCTCCCGGCAAGCTACAGAAGCAGAGCGCACTGCGGGGAGGTAACCTGAAGCACCCAGGCTTATCTCAGACAGAGAAATGACGGCCTTCCAACGTCTACGCAACCGCAAATCCAGATGGATATTTAAGACGGCCCCGAGCTAAAGAGACGAGTCCCCTGAGATCTGGTTAAAACAAGTCTGGGGAGAGGGAGGAGAACCAAGTCAAATGGTAAAATGGTAAACGGACTGCATTTACGTGGCGCTTTTCAACCGGAATGGAACAAAGCACTTTACAATGTTGCCCCTCAGTCACCCGTTCACTCACACACTCACACACCGGTGGTGTAGCAGTCAGATCGCAATGGCACGGTTTAACTTTCTTTTTACATTTCTAGAAACTAAAGCCCTTCAGATAAGAAAAATATCGTCCGATATATCAATACCGGACATTTTTGACTCCCTAATACCGGTTTCAGCATCCGCCCAAAAAATCCAGTATTGGTCAGGCTCTATTTCTCACCCTCTCTGTTTGGGGCTCACACAATTTACTTTCACATAACTCCTAGGGATAGTCACATGCGCGCACACACACACACACACACACACACACACACACACACACACACACACACACACACACACACACACACACACACACACACACACACACACACACACACACACACACACACACACACACACACACACACACACACACACACACACACACCCCCTCCTCTGGTTGGGCAGTGTTTGGCTGTGGCTAAGCCTATGGTTTGGGTCTAGACTCGCCTAATGAAAAACAGTCATTCCGCCTCAGAGTCAATGCCAGAGAGACGTCAGTCAAGCACACACTTGGACTGACTGACTGACTGACACACACACACACACTCTCTCTTACAGGGATACACAGAGCTAAACCCTGATTGGGTAATGGCTAGGGCGGAGGTTTGCCACAAGCCCAGCATCTGGCCAGGTGAAAAGAAGGGAGAGAGAGAGGAGAAGTCAAGAGGTTGCAGAGAATTTGAAGAACCGAAGGCTGCGACAAGAAGTGGGAGAGTGTAAAAGTACAGACCTTTGGTCAGTAGTGCTGCCTTGTCCTCTGACAGTTCTAGAACATGGATGGAGTGACATTTAAAAGAGAAGATCTCCTGCTCCTTAGTTTGTTCTCCTTCCTTTATCTTTCACCCTCTCTGTTGGCAGGCGCCCTGACACGGGAGGAATGCCTGGCTCAGGCTGCTGTGTGTGTGTGTGTGTGTGTGTGTGAGCGTCAGTCTGTGTGTGTGTGTGTATGAGCGTCAGTCTGTGTGTGTGTGTGTGTGTGTGTGTGTGTGTGTGTGTGAGTGCCAATGGGTACTATATCACTGCAGATGAAGGCGGGCGGCCGCGCGAGGGACAGACAAACAGAACGCCGTGATCTCACGACAGATTAGCTTACGCGTAAGGACAACCTGTTGCCCGCGGCAACATGTCCTGTCGCTCTTTCCTTTCTCTGTTCTCGCTTTTCTTTTCTTGTCACACACACACACACACACACACACACACACACACACACACAACACACACAGTCTCCTTTTGTGTCACCTGGGGCGCCAGAAAAAAATTAACTAGACCTCTGGTTGGAGGGCATCTCGGCAGGACTACAAAGGCACCGTCCCGCACCATGACCCGGCCTGAAAACACTCAAACACACACACACACACACACACACACACACACACACCTGCAACAGTATACACTTTCCCCTAGGATAAGGCCAGCAAATAGCTTTCCCTGGGAATAGTTCCAGCCTAAGCTCAGAGGCTCAGACACAGACTAGGAGGGAATCAGGACCCCGCTGTCACTATGACGGAGCCAGGGCTACCACAAGACTACCGCTAGATATCCAGACGGAGCGTTATGGGATTCCGTGGCCCCCAGTGGCTGACTGGCGCTATAAAAACACAATGTCCGCTGGAACATCTATGCCCAGATATATGAGCGGGCCAGTAGACGGAGCACAGAGGCATTTTAGGCTCTGCTGAATCTCTCTAGTCGTCTCACACACACACACACACACACACACACACACACACACACACACACCTCCAGCTTTAACCAGGGGCCAAAACCTTTTAATCTTCAACCCGTCATGGACTTGGTATGACGGTATGCAGTATACTGCAATGATGTGTCATTTCTCGAGTTTGTGTGTAGTGTGTGTGTGTGTGTGTGTGTGTGTGTGTGTGGGTGGGTGTCTCCCCATATAACATGAGCAGGCAATGAACTCAACGATTCCACATTTTCCAGTCCCTCAGTCTGCTTGGGGCCGACAGACAGAGACAGGCTCCAAACAGCCAAGACTCCGTGGCTCACATCTGTCTCTGCTCAGCACTTCACACAACGCTCGCGTGTGTGCACACACACACACACACACACACACACACACACACACACACACACACACACACACACACAAGCGCACACACACATCACACACACACACACACGCACACACACACACACACACACACACACCGCACGCACGCACGCACGCACGCGCAACACATTAAAACACGTACGCGAATGCAAATGAATGCGGCACAGTCAGCCCCTCTTACGGCGCCCAGAGACTGCGGCTAACACCCAGCTCCATGTGTTCCAACACTGGGTTGGAAACTAAGCTCCGCTTCTCTGCCTGGCTGGCTGGCTCCCTCTCTCTCTCTCTCTCTTTCTCTTAAACACACACACACACACACACACACACAGGTGCAAAGTGGACCACCAAATCTAATGTCATTATGTAAAGTGCAGTTTTAAAAAGTCAGAGAGGCTACACAAGAGCCTCCTAGTAACACACACACACACACACACACACACACACACACACACACACACACACACACACACACACACACACACACACACACACACACACACACACACACACACACACACACACACACACACACACACACACACACACAGCTGCTGATCCGGTGGGGGATTTGACTGCTGCTGCGCCAGTGACAGCAAGGCAGCTCCCTGCTCCCTGCCCAGCTAACTCAGCCTTTTGATGTTGAACCGTCTCCTAAACCACTGGGGGGTAGTGTGTGTGTGTGTGTGTGTGGGGGGGGGGGTGATCCGCTCTTTGTCTCCGTCCCCTCAAACATAATAAGAGAGTCTCCTTAAAGAGGACCAGAGAAACTCCTTGTCACGACCACACACTCCCCGACCCGCCGCCTCGATGTGCTGAGACGCTGGGAAACGTGTCAGCCAGGACCCAGTCTCTCTCCTCCCTCCTCAGACAGGAGATCAGGGAGCCAGGGGCTTTACGACGAGCCCGGTGGGGAAAGGAAGGAAGGCAGAGGCTCAGGGGGAGAGAGGCCCAGGGGGTCTGCGAGAGAGGCCCAGGGGGGGAGAGGCCCAAGGGGAGAGAAGCCCAGGGGGTCTGCGAGAGAGGCCCAGGGGGAGAGAGGCCCAGGGGGAGAGAGGCCCAAGGGGAGAGAAGCCCAGGGGGTCTGCGAGAGGCCCAGGAGAGAGGCCCAAGGGGAGAGAAGCCCAGGGGTCTGCGAGAGAGGCCCAGGGGAGAGAGGCCCAAGGGGAGAGAGGCCCAAGGGGAGAGAAGCCCAGGGGGTCTGCGAGAGAGGCCCAGGGGGAGAGAGGCCCACGGGGAGAGAGGCCCAGGGGGTTTGGGAGAGAGGCCTAGGGGGGTTTGGGTTAGAGGCTTAGGGGGGTCTGGGTTAGAAGCTCGGGGGGTCCGGAAGAGAGGCCCCGAGGCGACGCACGCCCACCGAGCGGTTGAGGGGCCGGCCCGAGGGTGCTGTGGGGTGAGTGAGAGCGATAGGTGCGGGGCCCAGAGGTGCCGTATGGCCCTATAAATAGGATGGCCCGCATTCCCCTGATTCAGCCTAAAGGTGGATGCCGCGGATGCCTCTCCCACCCCCCCCCCCCCCCCCCCACCCCACCCCACCCCACCCCCGGAAGCAAACTTCCCTTCCCCTCCCCTGGGGGGCGCATCTCAATAGTCCGAAGGTAGCCTCCTCACCTCGACTCCTCTTCTGTCGGCAGACCTTGGCTGACGGAGTGGCTGGAGTGGACAGGGAACAAGGAGGGCTTCCACCCATCCACCTCTCTGAATGTACGGACGGAGGAGGCGCTTCGGTGAGGGGCGCGGCGAGAAGGTGACAGGGGATTGAGTGTGCACAGGGTGAGTGGAGGGGCGGAGGATGGAGGGATGACGGAGGAGAGGGGCGGGGGGAGGGGGGGGGTGTGCGTTTCCTGGCTCAATTCCATTTCTCTGAACTGAGGATTCTGTGCTGGTGCGTGGGCTGTGCGTTCTTAGAACACATGTTAAGGTGGGTCTGTGTGTGGTGTGCGTGCGTGCGCACGTGCGTGCGTGTCATTATCTTGGCCCGCGACATGGGAGAGCCATCCTCATCAACAACAACAACAGCAGCAGCAGACGGAGACGTCCCTGGAGAGGGGAAGACAAAAGGCCAGCAGAGTTCCCATGGAGAGCTGCGTGTCCTGGGCCAGACCCGCCGGGGTTAGGGCCTCCTGCCACCCGGGACACAGTCCCCATGCTCCCAAGGCTTTCGGAAAGGACACAACAATATTGCCACTGGCAGCCATTATCAAGATAAACAGGTCAGGCACGTAGCGCTATGGCCTCAGCCTTAAAAGGGTAAAGCTTTTGTTTTTAGAGACAGGAAAACAAAAACAACTGGATCCCATGTGCTTTTTCCGGAGAAAAAGTTGGTCAACTACTCTCCCTTTTCCAAAGTTGTCTGACAAATGATTCCTGGAGGTGTGTTGACAGTGGACAGAGGCAGGCTTTCTCAGCTCTGATCAAAGCAGTGTGGAGTGGAGGAGTGGGACCTCTCTGTCCTCTCTAGCCTAGAACCAGGGAGCGAGGAGACAGGTGAACGGTCTCTTTGATGTGTCAGAGTTCAGACACGTAGCAGGTGAATCACCTCAGCACTGCTGAGAGGCGGGAACTGATATCCAGCTACCCTCCCCGGGCTGCTGGGGATACAGGCACGAAAGGGCGCACACGCACACACGCACACACGCACACACACACACAAAGGAATGCATTCACACGCATTTATGAGCACTTTGATGCTCAATGTGCGTACAGAAATATCTGATGTCTGTGTCACCCTGTGGGTCTCTCTGGAGAGATGAAGACAGATTAGGAAGGCAGTGGGATTCTCAATACACACACACACACACACACACACACACACACTAATAAGGTGCCTATACCCTATACGGTAGAAGGCTGTGATTCAGAAGCTAAGAAATGATGTGAGAGAAAGACAGAAATGGAGGAGAGCAGAGGCCAGAGGGTTAGGAGCGGGGGAGAGAGAACAACAGAGAGAAAGAAGAAGAGAAACAGAGAGAGAGAGAGAGAGAGAGAGCGAGAGAGAGAGAGAGAGAGAGAGAGAGACAGTGCAGGGAGGGGCAGAGGGAGAGAGAGAGAGAGAGACAGGGGACAGCAAAGTCCCTCGGCTGACGATGACTTCACAGTCAATTTACAGCTCCAGACCTTCCGCGCAGCTGAACACCTCGCTACAGATAGCACTCACTTTCTCTCCACGTCTTCCTCTCTTTCTTTCTTTCTTTCTTCCCCTCCCTTATCATCCTGTGAATCCAGCTGTCTGCTCGCCTGTAGCCATGGAAACCGTACACCAGTTTTCTCACCGTAAAAGACGTGTGAGGATGTTCCATCAATGGCATGCAGTGCCATTCACCACGCTGAGTTACAACGGTAGACGTTAACAAACTATGGTAGAATGGGTTGTTCTATGGCATGTTGAAAGGGCTGCTCAAGGAAAGAGTGTAAAGCGGCATCACAAAGAGTTTGGGAGTGGATCCTTTAGTCTGTGATGCCCTCTGGTTCAGGGTCCCTCGAGCTGCCATCATATCAATAAAACACGTGTCCATGGACACTGTCATTTCCTCAGCCTGCTTTTGTGTGTATGTGTGTGTGTGTGTGTGTGTGTGTGTGTGTGTGTGGTGATCTGGTCAGAGCCCACAGTCTCTCTAGGCTCTCCCCTGCCAGTCTGACCACCACGGCTCCCAACGTTCCGCCGGCTGCTCTCTGTGTGTGTGTGTGTGTGTGTGTGTGTGTGTGTGTGTGTGCGTGTGAATGAGAGAGAGACGCAGAGAGGGAGTCAGAGAGAGAGAGAGAGAGAGAGAGATAGAGACGTCGCTGCGGGTCCTGGTCAGCGCCGTGGGTGTGGTGTGTGTCAGGGGTTAAAGACACAGCATAAACAACGGGAGGGCTCCCCTGGGCTGTGTTTACGGACCCGGGTAAAGGCGGCTCCCCCCTTCTCACGTTCTCACCGCCGGCGAACACGGGGGGAGTAAGGGGGAGTAAATCCCAGAGGAGAGGAGGGCCGGGCCGGGCCTTCTGGCCTTCCCTCCCTCCTCATATGCTAAAGTACTCAGCTCCGCTCAGAGGGAGCCGAGATGCAGGCCGCAAACAAACAGAGCCGGAACCCTGTTTCTCCGTCTGAATATCAATCACTCCGTCTAGCTCTTCTCCGTGAATCTGTCATTAAATCTCGCTCTCTCTCTTTCTTTTTACTCCTTCTCTCTCTCTCTCTCTCTCTCTCTCTCTCTCTCTCTCTCTCTCTCTCTCTCTCTCTCTCTCTCTCTCTCTCTCTCTCTCTCTCTCTCTCTCTCTCTCTCTCTCTCTCTCTCTCTCTCTCTCTCTCTCTCTCTCTCTCTCTCTCTCTCTCTCTCTCTCTCTCTCTCTCTCTCTCTCTCTCTCTCTCTCTCTCTCTCTCTCTCTCTCTCTCTCTCTCTCTCAGAGACTCATGGTCTACCCACACCAACCAATAAAGACCTCCGTTCCTCCCCAACACACACACACTCTCAAGAGTCTGCTGAACAACTCAAATATCGGGACTGCCCTCATGGCACCGCCTGCCCTGGTTTCCCGAGTAAAAGACGAGGGGAAGGAGGGAAAGAGGAGAAAAGCACAGAGGAAAACGCTGTCATAAAACCTTTTTAAGCTTTGGACTGCAACACGGCACTCCTCTCCCATAAAAGGGCTGATCCTGAGCCAGGGTCATACTTAGGCCCAGCACACAATGGCACTGTTCTTTATTCCTTCCTCCTTCCTCTATCTTTCGCCCTCTCTCTCTTGGCGAGTGCCCTGACACTGTACGAATGCCTGTACGAACGCAGTTCCTTAACAAAGAGAGCCAGTGTGGACTGCTGAACACAATCGAACCCTCAACGGAGAGCCATTAGCTCATCACAACAAATAGAGAGAGAGAGAGAGAGAGAGAGAGAGAGACACACACACACACACACACACACACACACACATTCCAATGATGAGAGCGGTGACATTCAGAGCCAACCAACCAATCAGCGCTCTCTGTCAGGGCCACAATGGTGGCAGTCAATGAGGCGCAGAGGGCCCTGGGAGGTGTGTGAATCACAGGGACACACACTTCATCCCTGTCCCACTAATCTTCCCTCTCTTTTTCTTTTCTTTTTTTTTTTACCCCGTTACATGAATTCCCTCCCCTATTTCTCCGCCTCTTTCCCACCTTCCCCTTCCCCTCGGCCGAGGTCATTTCCTAGGGTGCGTCTCCATGGTGTATGGAGTTCCCCTCCCGTTGTCTCCTCGCTGCCTCTGCGGTTGTCACGGTGAAGGTACTGGAAGGCAGAGGAGGACAGAGGTAGACCCCTCCCCCCCCTCTGCCCCCCCCTACTGGATGTGGACACCGACACCCCAAAACAGAACAGGACTCAGACACCCCTGCGTCTCAATCCAGCTCTTCATCACGTCTTCATGTTCAGCGCTGGCAGTGAGTGTGTGCAAAGTGAGAGGACCAGCCACCCACAGCGAACGGTCCACAGTCAGGTGTACTGCAGGGGAAAGTCCACGCACGCACCACCGACCGGACGGTCTTATCGCCGCTCTCTCTTTCTCGCAAGCGATCTCACACACACACCCAAACGGCCACACCACTTCATAAGCCCCAGCACGCACACACACACACACACACACACACACACACACACACACACACACACACACACACACACACACACACACACACACACACACACACACACACACACACACACACACCTCAGATTAAATGTCTAACAGAAAAACAAGGTATAACAACAGAAAGCTGTCCTAACTCGACCTCACCAAATCCAATGTATTTGTGTAGCACATTTCATAGCTACACATAGGAAATTCCATGTGCTTTACATAAAGCAAGCAGAAACAAAAGAAATACAAAGACTGAGAATGAAAATAAAGCAATCGTAACTATATAAATAAAATTGCTAAGAATGGGTGTGTCCGCCTGGATCATTATACCAGCTTCATTCAGGGCCGGGCCTGTCACGTAATTACTGAGGAATTAAATATCATAAGTGCACGGTTTTGTTTGCACGTTATCTTCCGTTCGTCAGTGTAATCGCATGCACACACCGCCTTTCCATCGCACTAGGCCTGCCGCTGGCATACGGACCAGCTTTTTCCAACGTTGCTAGGCACTCACTGTTCTCCCTCACCTAGGAGAGAGGTGGATTAACTCCAAATTATACAAACACATCCAGCGCGCACACACACACACACACACACACACACACACACACACACACACACACACACACACACACACACACACACACACACACACACACACACACACACACACACACACACACACACACACACACACACACACACACACACACACACACACACCACCCTGCTGGGAAACAGGCACGCGTGAAAAGACACAGGTCCGTGTGGGACCACGAGGAAGCCATGGGACTCGTAAACAGGTTTCCTAAACAAACACCCAGCCCTAACCCACAAGGCTGGTCATTGTCAAGGAGGGACAGTGGCAAGTCCACCTCCTCCGATCCCGCAGAGTAAAGGGGCGAGGATCGCCAGACCTCCTTGTGTCCTTCCTGACAGGACCAGGGGTGAAAGGCTACACGCCGAAGGCCACGCCAGAACAAAATGAGAAGGAGAAGACGTTTCATTTGTTCAAAGAGCGCCATTCAAGCTGCCATGGTGTGTGGCCTTGGAGTAGAGCAGGAAGGGAGAGGAGGAGGGTAGGACCCTGAGGAGGATAAGGGACAGGGGGAAAGGGGACAGAGTGGGGTGGGGGGGTGGCAGGTGCCGTTAGTTCCATGAGACTCCGTAACGACTGTGTATTTACTCACTTTCTCCCAGTGGGTTTTGAGGCCAGGATTAGTTTACAGGTCCACGGACGTCTCAGGCCCACAGCAAGCTGACTTTGCGGTGTTCACTGAATCGACACACACACACACACACACACACACACACACACACACACTATGTAATTCAATGTAAATCTGTCCACTCTCCGGTTGTCCTGACAAAGCCTCTGTATGTCATATTCCCTTTTGATGATCTGGCTAACTTGGTTTCAGTCTGTCATGAGTGGTGGAACCAGGTCACACACACAAAAACAGGCACACACACAAAAACTGACAGCAGAACGAATATTATAGGTTGCTTCAACTAATTTGTATTAAGCAATAAGAAGATGATGGCCGCTACATGCGTTTGGTGTGTGTGTGTGTGTGTGTGTGTGTGTGTGTGTGTGTGTGTGTGTGTGTGTGTGTGTGTGTGTGTGTGTGTGTTTGTGTTTTTCAGGTCTATTCTAGGAGAATTTCAGAGGGAGACCCTGTGACTGACCCCCTCCTCCCAGGAACTGACACTGACAGGATATCACCACGCACACACAAACACACACAAAGCCAAGGAGAGGATACCGTCTTTATCTTTCCATCTATCTCTAACACAAACAGTGCACGCACACACGTGAAATAGGCAAAATAGCCCACCGGCATGAGCAGCTTAGTCGAGGCATTTCAATTAGACAACATTAGATCGTGCATTAAGATACTAGTTCACAGATTAGCTGCTCAGCGATCCGCGACAATCATTGCGTCCAATCAAAAAACAAACTTCCTTGCCCCAGGGGATGAATCGTTTTCTTGCTTACTTATGTAAAATCAACTAAGCAAAGCATAGACAAAGAGCTAAGCGTTCTATACAGCAGCCTAACACCTACACTTCCATGCCCAAAGAGCGTGCAGATTCAACCAAAATACTGGACTCCAGTAACTAGAGGGTAAAAGAGAATATGTTCATTTTTGAAAGGCAGTTTGTGATGTTCTGCCTGCCTGATTTCCTTCTTCATTTACGACTCGATCTCTGCGGTAAACATGCGGTAGAAGTGGGCTGTATTAGTATTTAAGCAAAACAAAAAATAAACTCTTACCTTTACTCAATGTATGTCGCGACAATTATTGTTGTGTGGCCCGCGGTTGGATAGCACGCCAGTTTTATCATGGATAATAAAGCATGATAATCTGATTTTGTGAGCAAGCGCGTATGCGCCGATTCTGTGCAGTTCGAACAGTGCGGGAGTGACAGCTCGTGGAGAGAATGAGCAGCGCGAGGAGCCGGGAATTAGGGGGAGTTTCCTTTAACAAACCGGGGCGGGGGCATGACATTCATAGAGTCGGCTTTTGAGAAGAGAATCTAGTACATGTTAAGCTACCCGAGTCGACCTTATTTAGAATGATGATCAAAAGTTATGATTTAGCTGACATTCTATTACCTGTAATTTATATCCTCGATTACCATAATCACAATTCAGTTATTAAGAACATGTATGTCAAATGAGCATGTTTTAGGTGAACACAGAAAATCCCACTGTATAAGACTTGAAACTTGAGACCTGTTGCCATAGAGACCAGATAGATCCTCATTAGTAGGTGATGAACAGTTATTCACAGTGTTTTTATTACTGAACGTGTTGCGAAACTGAAAGAACATTTTCGTCTGATCTGCATGAACGTCTCACCCAAACATTGGTTGTTAATAGTACATTGTCTTGTACACACAATGAGCCCAAGCTTCAGCTCATTATACAGAGATTGAAAGCTGATGTTGTGTTTCCTGGGGACAGTGGGGAGATAGAGCATCTAGCTGTGACCCCTAATAAAATAAAGAAACCAACGTTTGTTAGTGGTGGGCCAGGACGAAACGTTGAAAAGAGGAATGGAGTATGCTCACCGCAGCCACCGATGATGGTGTGAGGTTACCATGCTGCTGAGTGAGGGCAGGCCCTGCTGATGGACGATGTGCTGTGCCTGTGATTTAGAGCCCCCCACCACCCCCCACCCCCCCTTGACAAACACACATACACACACACACACCTCAGATCCCACTCCAAATCCTGTTGGAATGTGGCTCCTGTAACAAAATCAACGATCACAAGGAGCCTCACATGACATATAGGATTTGTGTGGATGTGGAAGTGTGTGTATGTGCGTGTGTTTGTGTGTGTGTGGGTGGATAGCACCTTGGTCTTCCCACACCGATGTATAAATAAACGCTATCACTCAATTATAAGAGTCAGTCTAGCGCCCAAGAGAAGAAGACCAGAGACCAATTATAGAAAGCACTCATTCTCTTTTTTTCTCTATCTCTGTCCGCTCTCCCTCTTTCACAGCAACACACACATACACACACACACACACACACACCAGTGAGAGCAGCTGATTATCAGACGTGAAACCCAGAGCTAAAGAGATCATGTCAAGGTGACTAAAGAGGACTTTCATGTTGAGTTTGTTGCAAGGAGCTGACAGAAAGATGGAGTGAGATAGATAGAGGGATGAAGAAAGAGGGAGGGCTCAGCCGATGGTCAGCTCCCGGCTGAAGCTGGCAGTGGCTGACAGAACATAACAGGCCGTATCACTCAGCACCTTGCACACCCTCACACATGAACACACACACACACACGCGCACACACACATGCCAATGTGTGAGCACATCTATGCTACAAAAACACTCACGCACACATACAGAGACCTGGCCGTAAGGGATCCGCACCTGAATCTGAGCTCCTGCTGAAAGAAACAGAGGCCCGAAATATATCGTCACACATACACAGGCAAGGACAACCAGGTCATGAACTCACACATACACACACACACACACACACACACACACACACACACACACACACACACACACACACACACACACACACACACACACACACACACACACACACAGGGACGTACACACAGCAGCACAGCTAAGCATGGCAGCCACTCAGAGAGAGTGAAGGAAACATAGTCGTCCTTTCTGCCACAGTTGATAACATTACGTTTGTTTGTGTGTGTGTGATTGTGTGCGTGCATATGTGTGTATGATTGTATGTGTGTGTGTGTGTGTGTGTGTGTGTGTGTGTGTGTGTGCGTGTGCCTACCTACGTGTATCGGTTTCCTCCCTACAGGCAGACCTTACTAAAAGAGGAACCATTTTATTAGAGGGTCACATGATACCAGCTGTCTAAACTGTCTCTAGTACTCCAGACCAAACCAGACAAGCCCTCTCCCCAGACACTCAGTTCTGGAACTCCCCACAAGCCTCTCCCTCAACCCCCTCGCCCCCAACCTTACTGCCCCCCCTCAGCCCCTTCGACTGTCTGTACGCTCTGTTTGTCTCTGTCTCTTTAGCTGTCTATCCATCCGTCCATATGGCTCCAACCCCCCCTTTCTCGCGGCGCTGTCCTCCCTTTTCGCCTACTGCATTACCCAGACCCTGTCCCCATAATGACCGCGTACCACCACAGCTGCATCTCGTCCGCGTTGCTA
This sequence comes from Galaxias olidus, assembly GCA_026901105.3. NCBI lineage: Eukaryota > Metazoa > Chordata > Actinopteri > Galaxiiformes > Galaxiidae > Galaxias > Galaxias olidus. Next base: position 16,697 of record JAPMUY010009097.1, read on the forward strand.
CACAACAGCTGCAAAGGGGAGGAGCATGGGTGTCGCTGTGTTTCGAACAGCCATGACTGCAGGCCGGGGGAAAGCTGGGGCTACGGCTTCTACTGCAAGGCCAACGAGAGGGGAGGGAGCCAGGGGGTGTGAAGAGAAGGGGATTTAGAAGGGGGGTAACAACATCAGGATCCCATTGAAGCAAGGGGGGCTCATGGGAAAGAGGCAGGGCGTCGGCTGGGCATACTGGGAGTTTTAGTGTGTGTGTGTGTGTGTGTGTGTGTGTGTGTGTGTGTGTGTGTGTGTGTGTGTGTGTGTGTGTGTGTGTGTGTGTGTGTGTGTGTGTGTGTGTGTGTGTGTGTGTGTGTGTGTGTGTGTGTGTGTGTGTGTGTGTGTGTGTGTGTTAGTGAATGGTGTCCAAGATTGTGTGTATCTCATTGTGTCTGAATGCGCTGCCTTTTAGCCACTGTTTCCACTAGCGGGCCAGACCGACAGTCCAGCAAACGAGAGAAGCCATTGGCCCTCAGTAAAACAGTGGCACCCTGTCCGTCAGTGCTTCCAGATCAGAGGTCAGAGCTGAGGCATGTGGCCCTGCACATCAGTCTCTTCACTGACCCGGGAACCCTGAACTCTGACCTTCCTCTGTCAGTCTGGGTGGCAGCCTGTGGCTACTAACTTCATTAGAATTTGATTTTTCCCTTCTGTTTTCAGGGAACTGTTTGGATTTGGACCAGGGTGGGGGAGGAGGTGGTTCCATCCATATTTCCATGTCCAACTCCCATGGTGTAACAGCAACTACTGTCCTGTGAAAGCCTGCGGTGGACACGGCCATGAGATGCGGGCCTGTAATACAACATGACTCACCTGCTGGAGAGGACCAAGTCTGTCTGGAGGCGAGCACGCTGACGCTCACCCTGGTAAATCCCCGCATAACCACACATTGCTTTTTGATATGCCTGCTACGAAAGTGATTAACTCAGATTATGTTAGAGAACACTAACTGGAAATGTAATTAAAGTGGGTCTGAGTAACGTTTTTTTCCAGCTATTGCTACCACGCATTGTGTGTGTGACTGACAGCGTCTGCATGCTAGGCTGACTTCATAGTTTCCATTCCCGCAGTTATGCTTATCCCAGTGATGGGGCAAGCATTCCCGGACTGGATATTCGGGAAATGCATATGCATGTTGTCATCCTTTTTATTAATACCCTTAAGTGCTGTACTCTGCTTAGGGACCTGTGTGTTTGTGTGTGTGTTTACGCGTACTACAGATTTGACATGTCTGTGATACAGCTGCAGTCCATGTTTAAGCTCCTCTAGCTCCCTCCTTCCCTATCCCCTTCTCTTTTACTGATCCCCAGCAGTCAGGCCAAGGGGCGTTTCCTTGGCCAGGTTGCATTCGTTTTTTAGTTTTTGAAATGACAATAAAAATCCTATCGTGAAACTCCCTCCCCCTTCCCCCCGTCATGGCTTTCTCCAGACCGACTCCCCCCATATGCCTCCTCCCTCTTCATCTGGCACACCCTTTATACTCCTCTCCCCCCACGTCACTGTGGTTTTGGGGGGTTTCTCTTTGCTTTGAGGCCCATGCAGGGTGTGGTGCATGGCGATTATCAGTCAATCTTTGCGTATAAAAAAACCCGCAATGTCGTCTTAATGGTAAGCAGCACAATCCCAAACACTCATAATTCAAAGGTAGGCAGTACATGTGTAGTCTGACAGAGCAACGAGGGCGAAAAGTATTCGGTTCTTTGTTTGGGTTGCGTTTTATTTCCTTTTCTAATTGGTAACCCAGCCTCAGCCCTTCTGCTACCCTGGAAGTTCTCTCTCGCTCTCTGGTCTAGTGGCCAGGACCGTTGATTTCTGGGCGCAGGAGCAGTGATGACCGTCAAAGCTACACACCAGCAGAGAGAAATCAGATCACTGGTCCACACACACACACACACACACACACACACACACACACACACACACACACACACACACACACACACACACACACACACACACACACACACACACACACACACACACACACACACACACACACACACACACACACACACACACACACACACACACACACACACACACACACACACACATACTGTATGTACTCCCATGCAGAAGGGCACTCTGACATACAGCCACAAGTGCAGGAAAGACCAGAAGCTGTGAGCCAGACTGACTGGAAAGGAAAAGCCTGGATCTCCACTTCATGCGATTAGTTATGTTAAATGACTATGAGAGTAATTCCAGCCTGTGACACTTGAGAGGCCCCGTCTCTCTCTGGCCCCCGACACCACAGACAGTCAGACAGGAGACGCCTGGCAAGCACACAGGAGGGGGTGGTGGGGGGGGTTAGAGGGAAGCGAAGACAGCAGTTTGCCAAAGGTGCAGAGTGAAGGAGGGAGGAGAGAGGGAGAGTGGCTAAATTTGGTCAGGGGGAGAAAATGAGTGTGTCTCATATCCCGCCAACCATCTGGAGGTCATGGGTGACATCACTTACGACCCCCCCTACAACCCCTCCCCTTCTCCAAAACATCAAAGAACTGCGACTTCCTTTCCCCGCATGTGTGAGAGGCCGAGGTGGAACGTACTGCTGACTTTCTCACCATGCTTGCTCTACTACACACACCTTTACTATATCAGTAAATATAATACATGTGGAGTGAGACAAACTCTTTTTGTGTATGCACATTACTAAACAATGTTGACAAATTGTTTGGTCAGAGGTACATATTTTTAAACACAAATAAAGTGGGTCTAATCCCACATGGTCTGATGGACTCGGCTGTGTTTTGGAAAACCTTCTGAAGGGATCAGATTTTCACCAGTTGTGAAGTTTGTTTATGTGTCTACAGAGGGCTCCATAGGGACATGCAAAGGCTAAGTCAAAAGTTTAACTATGGGTAAAGACATAGGAAGTCAGTCGAATGAAGACTTTGGATTTTCATTTACTTTTATTTGAAAGAAAGAAAGAAAGAAAGAAAGAAAGAAAGAAAGAAAGAAAGAAAGAAAGAAAGAAAGAAAGAAAGAAAAAAACTTTACATTTCGTCAGGGGGATATGTGTGCTGTCAAGGTCTAATACTGTGGTTTGATTTTGTCGCTAGACAGTACGAACAAGCAGATTCGACTAAAATTTGTCTAAAAATGATAAATACAGGCAAAAGCAAAACACCACAAAGGAGATAAAAGAACAGGCTAATGCAAATGTAATTGGTGTAAATAAACTATTTCTTCCTTAAATTGGATGCATGTTTGTGTCGGTTAATTGTCAGCTATTATTATTATGTACGGCAACTCTTTCAGGCAGAGTTTGGGTGAATGTTCCTAAGGCTAAATATGGCAAATAATTTTTAATCAGGCAATATTACAATCTTGCAGTAAATTCAGTGTGTGTAACATATATTTACATATTGGAAACTATGCTTACTGACTTTAGGCATAGACAGTTCACATTCACGAGTCAGCGTAATGGAAAATATTAGAACTATTTTTGAAGGATTTGTTGGTAAATCCCTTATCAAAATTAAGGCGACTGCTGTCATCTAGTGGGATTACTTACAAACTACAGTTTCTCCTTGGAAAAAAAAGGATTAACCCACACTTCATATACTTTGAACTGGTTAGTCTGCAGACTGCCACTGTGTCTACACTGTGCAACTCGTCTCTACATGCAGTTGTGCTTCCATGTTCGGCAGATGACAAATACCTTTGGCTTTGAAGATGAAGCTGGCAAGTTTCCTTTGTCCACTGTTATTAACAGTTGCTATTGCTTATTACATTTATGTTCCGGTGCCTAGTGCCATCCAGGAATCATGGAAATTAATGCTACTGGACGCAGGAATCCGGGCTTCCATGCAATTGGTAAGGAAAAGCACAAAAGCCTATCAAGAATCCAATGTCTGTTAGCCACTAGGAGAAGTTGGTAAGCAGATGTGTGCGCTACACAGTGAGATTTGCCGTGGTCTGAAGCAGGTCCGTGTAGCCCAGGTACAATTCGGTTGGGTGCTTTTAAACCCACTTCTGAGACACGTGTTGCGTCTACCAGAACCCGTTTGTATTGACCAGGTCTGAACTAGACTCCAACATTGTTTCTTTAATTGAAATATCTGCGAATTAGAACTAAATTAACTCCTCTAGCCTACTAATAGTCTTAGTTTAAGTATACCTGCCTGCAAGATAATTTGTTCTGTTCCCCAACAAATACTGATATACTTTCTTTACAACACAAATACTATTTTACTGGGATTTGAGTATCTAAAAATCTGTCCACGGAATAAGTCTTCATCCATGTCAAATGAGACTGTTTAGCTTTGGTAGGATTTAAACGACAATCTCTTTGAGAAGCCATTCAGAACCAGGTATTTGTAGTTGAGCGGAGGGGGTTAATAAAATAAATGAGAGTGACAAGAAAGGTGAACTTTGCTCTTCTTCCACTCTTACCCACTGTTACCCTCCCCCTGGTTCCTCTTCTTGTGAAACAGTGCTGTTACGGATGAGAAATGTGAATAGGCCTGGCGGGCATTTATTGCCACAATGTCCCGGATGGTGTCGGGCTAAGCCCCAATTCTCTCTGGGCTCATAGCTGGTTGCCTGGCTGATCTCCTGGCCTGGTTGTGTCTGTCCAGTCAAACAGCTGTGTGTGCACACCGCCTGTGGAGGGTTCACGTACAGAGAACTGTGTGATGAGTCAGCACAAGACATGGACCCCTCTAGAGGACTTGGGGTGAAATTGGGAAATGTACCATTATTTCCATTATTAAGACAAACAGACACACAGGCGCACAGACACGCTAGACACTAGATCTTCAATTTCTTATCAACACACTGTGTGTTCATACAATGTCATGAAGAAAAGCAAGCGACCAAGAAATGTGATTTCCCCCCCCCTCCCCTCCCCCCCTCTCTCTCTCTGTCTCTCTCTCTCACAGGGTGCGTTGGTGCAATGGCTGGGCCTGGGTTGTGACTCCAGCATTCTGCAGAGCTTCATGGGGGGCGAGGTCCTGCCTGGCTCGGCGGCAGGTGGCGGCGGGGTTGCGGGGGTCAGGGCTAGTGACACCACCTTCGACGGCATCCCCGTCCGTGTGTTCGAGCCACCCGCTGGAGGGGAGGGCCAGTTGCGGAGGGCGGTGGTGTTCCTTCACGGAGGGGGGTGGGCCTTTGGCAGCGCCAGTGAGTTTCATCTCTTTAGGGGTCCTCCGAATGATTCGTGGGAGACTTGATTATGGATTTACACTAACTGCTGCACATTCATAGTTTGTCTTTCCCTTTCTCTCAATGCCTCTCTTCTCTCTGTTTCCTTCTGCCTCCTCCTTTTTGCCCTTTCCACAGAACATATGTCCTATGATACGATCGCTAGGATTATTGCAGATGAGCTGAATGCTGTGGTTGTCTCCGTTGAGTGAGTGTCACTCCGTCTTAGAGACAGTGTGTTAGTGACCAGTGTCCCACGGGCTTATAAAGTGAATACATATCGAAATTGATAGGTACATGTTTTGTCATCTGAGAAAACCTTGGTTTTGGCTGGTGCAGACATCCTCATTCAAACATATAAGTTGGCCAGCCGGAGGTTGAAATGTAAACGAGTGCTATCGCTCCACAATAACGGGGTGTTTGTGTCCGTGTGTGTTTGTGTGTACAGATATCGCCTTTACCCGGAGGTGCATTTCCCTACGCAGTACGACGACTGTCTCTCTGCCGCCAAGCACTTCCTGTCCCCGGCGGTTCTGTCTCAGTACTCTGTGGACCCGCTGCGCGTGGCCGTGTCCGGGGACAGCGCCGGGGGAAACCTAGCCGCAGCCCTAGCCCAAGAGGTCCTCACGCACACTCGCACCTCGTGCCCAGTCCCATACCTAAACTCAATCACACGTCAATGCACCCACAATAGCCTGCGCTTAGCACAAGTTCCATAATTCCCACCTCAACCTTACACTTGCATAAATTCAAAGTATGCGCCGACAGAACACATCACTTAAACCTGCCTCTCTCACTCCCTTTCTCTCTCTCTCCCTCCCTTTCTCCCTGCCCCCTCCAGATCTCCACAGATGACCGCGTGAGCGTGAAGTTCAGCGTTCAGGCCCTAGTCTACCCGGCGCTACAGGCTCTAGACTTCAACACTCCGTCCTACCAGGAGAACCAGGAGGTGCCCGTCTTGTACCGGACCCTCATGGTCCAATTCTGGCTCAAGTACCTGGGAGCCGAGGCGTCTCTTGTACCCCTGATGCTGGCCAACAACCACAGCGCCCTGCCCCAGGCAGCCCTCACCCCAGAGCTGATGGCCCGGGTGGACTGGACCACCCTACTCCCACCCCGACATAAGCAGCACTACCAGCCCGTCGTGGCAGCAGCGGGGTCGCGCGGCATGGTGAAGGAGATCCCGGCGCTGGTGGATGTGCGGGCGGCCCCGCTGTTGGCCGAGCCGGAGGTTCTGCGTCGTTGCCCGCGCGCGTACATCCTGACCGCCGAGTTCGACGTGTTGCGGGACGACGGCCTGATGTACGCCAAGCGCCTGCAGGACGCCGGCGTCACGGTGACTAACGATCACTACGCGGACGGTTTCCACGGCTGCTTCAGCTTCGGGGTCGGCCCCATATACTTCGACATAGGGAAGCGCGCAATGGCGGGATACCTTCACTGGCTGCAGGAGAACTTGTAGTGTGTTGGTGTGCGTGCGTATGCGTGTGCATTCGCGTGCTGGTGTGAAAGACAAAGCCCTTTTTTTCATCTCAAACCAATTGAGCTGAATTCTATTTTACTATGAAAATGAATATTCAAACGAGAACACATGTCATTCTGATTTTCCAGAACACTATTAGGATACTCCTTTCAACTAACAAATGAAGCACTGCCTCTTTACCATTACACTAAGAACACCTGTCCCACTTACCTCCACAGTTTAACAATGTTTCGTCATTAAAGTTGAAATTGAAATACTTTAAATCAATAAAACTATTAAAATAGTGTGAGAATCATTAACCATCAGTGTTAGTTTAAAAATACTGTTGATCTGTACGGTTGAAAGCCATCGTTTTTTAGGGCCTCTTTGGTTGAGGCTCTGGATATCTTCATTATCCTAGCATTCACTTTTCATCATTTTGTTGATAAGCAGCTTCCGTTCCCTTGCGAAACGTTCGTCCCAAACTAGCTACTGTCTCTTTTGCAACTCTATGTATATGTTGGTAATGCCATAACCTGACTATACTGTTCAATTTCCACTGATTCAAATCAAGTAATTTATATTATAAAGGTTTGTAGATATGTTCTTTTTTGTCATAACATCTTTCCTCACACTCTGTTTGAAATAGTTTGTTAAGTGTTGAGCTCTTCTCGAGTGGACAACCTATTAATCTCTATAATAATGCATGGGGACATACTTCAGCACACACAGTCCCCTCAAGGCCAGAAGAGGCATACACACACGCCAGACCGACACACCAACAGGATCCTATTTCTAGCATCCTTAAAGAAAATTACTAAAATCACTGAAAAGGTAATCTGCTAAAGAAATCATTGAGGACTTGACTGAACGTGATGTTATCGATATCTTCCATTATAATTTCTTAACCATGATCACCAGACTTTGACCTGTGAGAAGGGGCATTAGTTCACTTAACTGTTTATATTTGTACACTAATCACAGTTTCTAACAATCGCTTTGAGATCCATTGACACCATTTACAGTGGAACTTAAACCATATTCTCTACAGATGTAATACTTTATCATCATCTTTTATCAGACAATGTTTCTATGGGTCAATGCACCCCCTGTTCTAGACACTTTCAGGTTTGGCAGTATGTATGGAGGTCTTTGTCATTGCTTTCGCAATACTACTATAACAACTCATTACTGATGATTGATTTCACATTGCAGTAAGAGAATACAAATATTAGTTTTCTACAGTGGCCCTGAGAGGCACACACACCGCAACATGCAAATAGACAAAACACAAGCAAATTAAGAAAACATCTACATCAATTTGACCACACATGCGCAGCATATAGAAAACCCGCTGCAAATTCAGAGAACACAATGCATTACAGAAATACGCTGCAAATACAAAAATACAACACATTACAGAAACGCGCTGCAAATACAAAAACACAAAGGACACCTAAAAGTGACAAGAAGCCGGCAGGCCATGCAGGTCACAATAGAGATCACGAAGTGAGACGAAGAGTAGGATGAGGAGGAAGAGGATGGTGGTGGTAAAAGGCATGGCCTTTCCCTTGTTGTGTCTTGGTGATCGAAGCTAATGCTCCTATGGTACTGTATTTCATCATAATTAGGGATTTGATTTTACTTGAAAACAAAATCCTGTGTTGCAAGTGGAGACAGTTGTGAGTTGGTGAGTGATTGTGTCTACAGCTTTCCTTACATTGGTGCCGAAGCGATTGTGAAAAAAAACTGTAATTGATCTGTCTGACTTAAAACGCTGTTTGAATAGCAAACTTAAATGTGATTCAGCTTGACCATAAAGTCCTTAAGCAGGTCAAACACTCCCCTCTAGTGGATATGAGCCTGCACCTCAATTGTTTTGTTAACCCCACAGATTTAGACGTGGCTGCAGGGAACAGTAGGAGGGTATTGCTTAGGGAAGGAAGAGGATCGGTGTGGCCTTGTAGCTCTGACAGAACTTCCAGAAAACCTAACCACTTACCTACCTAATTACCATGAAATGTGTAATTTCCCAAATTATACATAATATACTGTATATAAGTATTTTGGTCAACTTTCCTTACACATTACCTGTCAGTTAAAAAGCTTAACACACACTTGCATGCACATGCATTCAACTGCACGTCAAAAGGAAAATCTAAACAAAGAAAACGTGTCATTTTTTCCATAGCATTGTGCTGATCCGGCGCTTCTTATCCCCGTGCTCTCTATACATCATAATCAGACTAAACAGCTGTGACACACAAGCAGCCAGGGATTTGGGGGAATTCCATGACTTAAGGAGGAACGCCTAGTGAAGCCTCAGGGGGAAGCAAAGACGAGGGGGAGTGAATAGGGGGTAGTGGTGCAGCCGGGGCAGAGGGACCGGAGAGTTGTCCGTCTTTCAAATCCTCCACGTCCCCTCACAGGAGCCTCTTGTCTCTGCATGAGAGCAGGGAGGCCACTGGATCCCAGCCAAATTCTTGGCCAGGGCGTGTGCTTCTCGGGAAGGTCAAAGTTCATTGACTGGACCTCCCCAGGTTCCTAAAAGGATGAGAAAGTAGAAACTAAAAAGAGCTGGCCGCGTTTTTTGATTTAAAGTAGCGGGAGGATGGACGTGGCTTTATGGCATCAATCAAAAAGGTCATCAACCGTCATTCCTCGGATCACTGTGCGTGTGTGTGTGAGTGTGTGTGTGTGTGTGTGTGTGTGTGTGTGCGTGCGTGCATGCATGTGTGTGTGTATGTGTGTGTGCGTGTGTTTACTGTGTGAGTAGGAGAGGCATGGGACTGGAGACAGACATGCCTCTCAGAGTATCAGCTTCTTCGCCTAAAGGGAAACAGGCCTCAGGTATCAACAGTCTCTGACAGGCATGGGAATAACAAACTCATTTAGAGCAACGCGTTGTAATTTCTATCCATTTTCAGTGATACAGATCTGAGCCCATGACAGTATCCTACAAGTGTGTAACATTTCTATTCTACATATTTGTTGTACATTGACAATGTACTTGATAAGGCTTCAAGTAAACAGATTGCTTGCGGATGTCAGTTTGGCACATCTACCTCTATTCTTCTCAAAACGGTGTGAACCTGTTGTGACAGGATGTGCTTTTCTGTGTGTGTTTGTGTGCCACTGCGTGTGAACTGCTGTTTCAGGTCCTTTCTTTAAATGAAGGCTCATATCCTACTCAGAATGCCTTTGGCTTAAGTTTACACTTCCTCATTCCTAGCCAACAGCAGAGGAAGAAGAAGGAAGAGGGAACCTGAAGAAGACTTTAAAAACGTCAGAATTAGTTGAAAAGTTTGTGGGATGCAACAGTTGGATAATTTCTTTGGATCAGATGACCTACTTAAAATCTGCTCACACAGCACAGACTATACTGGAGGTTTATCCATCTCAACTGGACAACTCCGTTTCGTCCATGCTGGATACTTGCTTTACCCACACACCACTCTGTTAGCTAGGCGCAGCGTGAAAGAAATCCTGCATGCTGAAACTTCAGTGTCTCCATGTAGGTCCTCGGACTGATAAGTATTTATCAACATGGCCATTGCTCTCTCACTGCAATCTCTCGGGTTGATCATACTGGCAACGTTTCTTTTCCAAACAATCGCGGTCGCCATTAGTTTCATATATTTCAACAACATGTTCAGCACGGTAAGAAATGGGATGGATCTTTTTTTTTTTTTTACTTTGTTGGGTCCACATTTATTTCTTGGTAAAACATGTATCTGTTATTTTCTTTATCCAACACATGTAAAACGGAAGGTTAAAGAATGTTTGTATGAATAGAAAATACTTTTTACATTGACATATTGTGTAGGCTATACAATGTATTCTCCTTCGAGGACTGCCCGGAGTGCACACAAATGTTTGCTGGATTTTCTGCCAGTAAAAGGCTGCGCCCGAAAGAAGAAGAAAATAATTTCACGCAAAAAGTCCTCTGCGCCAAACAATTGAAGGATATCACTCTTCTAAGGTTAAGGGTAACCAGAATGTGCCGAGGTCTATAGTCTTTCTCTTTGTCTCAGCAACAAAATGTTGTTCAGTCTGAGTAGCAGTTACACAATTCGTTAATTCTTAACTAGATCATAAATTATATATTTTTTTCTTGCAGATGAAGGAGAGTTTCTCGCAAAGCAGTGTCTCTTGCCTTATGAAAGCTAATCTGCTGTCAGCTGCCGATCTCTATGAGCAAGGAGAGGAGGGGAGAAAGAGCGACCCCTGTTGGCAAATCACGCAACAACTGCACTACCGCATCGAAAAGGTAATTAAGCAGCCAGCTTGCTTTGGCTATAACAGAAGCCTACCTGGGATGTATTTGACCTCAGCTTTTTATTACATTCTCACAGACGATGACGGAGAGGTTCCAGAAGGAGATTTCTGCTGCTGTGAGAAGTAAGGCTGCCTATTTATTTTTATTGTGTAACTTTTGAAGGTTATAAGAATTAATGTACTTTACATTAAATCGAAAACTATAGTTTGTAAATGATAATCCTCTCCACAGATAAGCTCACTAGCAGACTGCCCATCATGACTCAAGGCAACCGGGTGGCCTCCCTTCCTAAGGTTGCTGCTCATGTCACTGGCTTGGCCTCATCTGTTGAACAGCAGGAAAAGGGTGAGGTGTTGTTGTTTTTAGCATCTGACCAAGACTCCTTTGTCCTATAATCACTGCCATTTCAGGAGCTTGCATCTGAATCAGTAAAACAACAAGATGCATACGCTTTGTACCCTCTCACTCTCTTTTCTTGCCTCGTTGCGAACATTGACGAGGACTCGGCAATGGTGGAGATAATCACGTCACCGTGTCATTTTGGTGCCAGCGAGCCCATCAGTGAAGGGAACCGTCTCTAATACATAATTATGAGCACAGACCCCTGGTGATAGCCCTTGGTCCGCCAAACACCACTAATCCGGTCTACATAACACATCTATTACCATGTGTTCGGGAATGTTTATACACATTTACAAGCCACTGGATCTCATTCCGTGCACATGTATCCTGTTTGATTGATGGTTCATTGGCTCAGTGTATATTAACCAGCCAGTCTTTTTCCCAAAACTTCCTAATCCTACAGCCTGCACATTTTGTTCACGTCTGATTCCAAAACATAATTCACAGTTCACATTCCGTCTCCTCTTATATACTTCCTGATTTTGAAAACATTGTATGTGTGTTTAGGGTCATCGAGCAGCAGGGGCTATCTTGGGGAGCGAATCGGAGCCTGGGAGGGCCAGAGGGGGTTGTCCTTCTTACAGAACATGGAGCTGAGGGGCGGGGAGCTGGTGGCATCTCACCCAGGCCTGTACTACATCTACGCCCAGACATACTTCCGACTGCCCTCTTCCGGAGAGACGGATGGGGAGACTGAGGGGGAGGCCCGGGAGGAGGAGGGAACACAGCTTTTCCAGTACATTTATAAAAAGGTGATCCAAGCATTCTTAGGATTCTTTGGCATTCACAATGATCCATGAACTGTTATTAATATTTGCTGATATCCGTAATTTATTGGATTGGCATGAGTTGGTCTTCATGCTGTCTCCTTAGTGTTTTTAGCCTTACTGCTCTCTTGTGCTCGGTAGATGACCTCGTACCCAGTGCCCATCCTGCTGATGAAGTCATCCCGCAGTGCCTGCTGGCGCCGCAGCCCCGAGCCAGGGTTGTTCTCCCTCCACCAGGCTGGCACCGCCCGCCTGCTGCCCGCAGACCGGCTCTTTGTTGCAGTCAGCAACGCCAGCCTCATGGAGAGAGACGGTAGGGCCAGTTACTTTGGTGCTTTCCTGGTGGGCTAGTGAGGTCTCCATGATACAGGTGTCCAGGGCTGACGCCTTACTGGGAGTTAAAAGTTGGAGGATGGCCCCGGCAAGCTTAGGTAACTGGCCAGGGCTGAGCTGTGAAGGCTGGAATTGGATTTATGATGTTCATCGCGTCAGAGCTCCAGTGTTGAGGCTGAACCTTGGAGTGACCTGACTGATGGTCTGCCATTGTCTGGACTGTATTTGGGTATTGGGTGTGGTCTCTAAACACTCTCATTGTCTGAATAGTGTTTGAACTGCTGCAATAATCTTTTCTTGCTCGGGCTATGTGTTTTTGGCCGAAATGATGAGGAACAGGTCTAAGATGACGGTAAATTGTATGTTGCATTGCAATAATGTGTGAGTGACTCCTACTGTAGGTTTATTTGACGCTGGTGCAGCTGTGGAGCTGGTCGTGGTGTGCGATGCAATTACCCGCAAAAGTTGTCCGGAATAGAGCAGGCTTTATCCAAACCAATACACATGTGTTCCCAAAATGTGAAACTAACTTGGTGTATGCTTGTGTTCAAACAATGTCCCTTGTATTTTAAATAAAATGAATGTGGCTGTTATTCTACCCTTGGAGCAGAGCTCAAAGTAGCCTACACTATTATACTATGTCTGAGTAGATGTTATCTATTCGGCTTTAAATAAAAAGTGAGGTTCCAAAGTATATGTCGATGTCGGAACATTTTAGAAAAGGTTTTTATATGTAACGATGATGCAATAAATGCAATGTTTCATTAATTTCTCATTCTATAACAAAACTATTAGAATATATGGACTATTGCCAATGCATAATTTGTAATAAATGTAATTTTGGTACATTTAACAACTTTTAAAAACAACAACCTGCAAAAATCTGAGTGCCCAGTAAAACATAGGCTTGGCCTAAACAAAACACAAAGAGAAACCACACCGAAAACTGAAAAAGTAGAAAACTATCATTTATTTCATGTTCCATTACATGTTTCATAATGTGGCAGTGAATGTTTCATCAACAACAACGTTATTCCTGCGACAGCAATTTTACACAGAAACAAAAAAACTGTAATCAGGGTTCAAGTAATGCCCAACAGAAACACAAACAGAAACACAGAGACAGGTAGCTTCATAGTCACTACTCCTAAACCCCTAATTCATGGTCTCGAAATGGGGCCAATCACATGTTTGGTTGGTCCATGTCCTCCCTCCTCCAATCTCTTTTTGGTCACCACAACAGGACTGACACACACAGACACAGCAGAAACAGTATGAACACAATCACGATACCCTCTGAGGTATACGAGGGCTTTAAAGGTGCTTTAACCAAAACACAGACGTCAGTTGACAGGGTATCAGTCTCAAACACTCGATATATCAAAAATAGTCTTTAAATTTGTCTTTGATCAGTCCAGACGATACTTTACGACTGGACACACGGAGCATGTCATCTTGGCAATAGCAACCTTTCTATGGCTTTATTTGATCTAGCTGACACAGACAAGAACACATCCTTACATTCACACATCACCCTCAAAGCCTCCGTTTTCTCTAATGACAATGCATATTTTAATCACAATACTGTAAACATGGCTGTTGTTTGTGTTAAGAGTGTGTGTGTGTGTGTGTGTGTGTTTGTTTACCCATGCGTCTGATAAATGGTTGCCTACAAGGATTCAGTCAGTGGCGCTATTGCTATGGTAACCCAGAAAGGTTTCAGTTGTAATTTGGCCAATCAATCTGACTAAGTGCTTTAACTCCCGCCCCCCTACCGCCACACCTCCTGCTGATGTTACTGTCTCCTCACGTCTTCTCCCTGACACAGCCTCTCTTTCAGTCAAATTCATTAAGACTTTTTCATTATGTTTTTAAAAACATGGGGGTTCTTCAAAGTATAGTGTGTAGTCTTGACATGGGACATCTCCCGACAGACAGACTGGGTCTTAAGCCTATCAGCAGGGGGCTGGGGGAGGGGGTCCCCTGTCCTGGTGGACACAGACCTCCGGGGGGCCCTGATAATGCCCATCCGACACGCAAACAAACATGGATAAATACTTAGTCGAGACACACACTGGTGTTCGTGATGCATTGGACATGATTTTCACACAAGCAGGACTGTGTTCCTATTGCCTCATACGACTGTTACAAGCAGCTTGGTAGTACAGAATAGCCAGGGGAACCACATCTGTGTTTTTATTACTGTCTCGTCACAGCAGACTGGCGCCCAGGCACAATACAGGAGGCTTTGGCATACCCATGCTAGTGCTACTCGACACTCTGCGACGAGGAACAGAGAAGAATAGAATGGTGAGTAGAGCAGTCTAGTTCCATAGCTGCCATAGACCCGTATGGGAGGGACATGTGCGGACCGACAGACTCGTCCGCTGTCACATTCAATCGGCCCCCTAGCACCCTTTCCCGTCCCCCCAGTGAGCAGTCACAAGTCAGAGCCCCTCCACCGATCAGCAGTGGAAGCCCAGTTCCAGACTGTCCTCGTAGGTGGGGTCGGGCGGGGGGCTGGGCGACAGGAAGGCTGTGGCCACGGGGGCTCCCGTCGCCGTGGTGACGTTGAGGAGGCTGTTGCCGTGGACGCTGCTGGTGGCCGGGTTACGCAGGGCGGCGGCGGCGGTGATGCTGGTGAGGTTGATGCCCAGCGTGAGCCGGGTCTGCTCCAGGGCCTTCTCGGGCACGGCAAACGCCTCCAGCTTCTTCTCCCCATTGGCCATGTAGGAGTTCTGGCAGCCGCGGCAGATACAGTCCAGACAGGCCTGGCAAACAAACGGTGGGGACGGATTACACTCACAAAGCGCCCTCCAAAATATTTACACCACAGTGTCAGTATCATGTGACGGCTATTTTTCCATTGTTTTATTCAAACATGGCCTGACAACATTTATCGGCCTCCAAGACAGTAAGTACTTACAGAAGGGACACTTGGCGTGGTTAGTGAGTGCAGCTAACATACCGTGGTGGCAGGGTAGCGGGGCTCACCTTGCGGTTGGAGTAGCAGGGGCAGCGCTGTCCTCTGCAGGTCAACACCGAGGGGTTCTGGGTGGCCCTGCCACACTTGCAGCCCTTCTTCTCCACGGGCTTCTTATAGAGGGGCTTGGCGGGGCTCGGCGGCAGCAGGCAGCTGGACATCAGCCGGTGGTCGCGGCCCCGGTCCTTGGCCTTGGGGCCTCCAGCGCGAGCCTTGGCGTGGGGTCTCTTGGGGCCCTGCTCGGGGTGCTTCCTCACCGCCTTGCTCGAGGAGAGCGAGGGGCGGCTGGGCTTCGGAGGGCCCCCGTTGGAGAGGGACGAGTACGTGTGCGTGGGTAAGGGTAGTGAGGGTACGGGTCGCTGCGTGTGTGGGGTGTGGGAGGGAGCGGGAGACTGGCCGTGAGAGGCGGGGTCCTGCAGGATGCAGGCAATGGAGAGGGGCTGGACTCTTTCCCGGTCGCTCTCGGAGCGCGAACGCTTGCGGTGGGGGCGGACCGGTGGGGGCTTGGGGCTGGGAGGGGGCTCCAAAGCGGAGGCGTTGGTGTGGGCAGCGTGGCGGGACACGCTGTGAGTCCTGTCCGACTGGATGTGAGTGTAGTTGTGTGCCCTGTCCAGCTGGATGTATGTGTGCGTGTGTGCTCTCTCGGAGTGTGCGTGCGTCCTGTCTGGCTGGCTGTGAGAGTCGTTGCTGGGCTGTAGGGGATCCAGAGTCTGTAACACCTCCTCCACGCTGAGCAGGAGTATCTCCCCCTCCTCCACCTCCCGGTAGGCTGGGTCCCCTTCCCTGAGTGACCCTTGGTGTCCAGATGACAGAGTCAGCTCCAGTCCACCGCTGCCCGCTCTAACTCCGTCCATCGGGGTAGAAAGAGGCCCCTGCGACTGCTCCTCGACCAGGTCACACACCTCCAGCTCTGGGGAGGAGGGAACCAGATCCTCCAGCCCTGCCCCGTTACATCCCTCAGATCCGTTGGAGCAGGGCACAGCAGAGGGGTTGCCCTGAAGGTTGGCCGTCTGTTCTGCAGCAACAGGCGGCGGTGAGCTAAGCACTGAAAAAGAGGCAGAGGGGTTGAGCTCTTCAAATGCTGGGATTGGCTCCTCAGTCTCCTCTTCCTTCGATACTAGCACCTCCTCTATCAACGCTATGACTTCTGGAGAGCCGCCAACCTGGCTGCTGATTGGCTGCAATAGAGGGGAATGGGTGATGTACAGGCAGAGCTGCCTGTAGGAGTGGACCAATAAGGAAAGCGGTTTGTTCTCCTCAAAGCAGGAGTAGTCCTTGCACCAGCTACATGAGGGCTTCAGCAACATTTTCTGTCCTCTGCAGCTGCGACAAACGTAGTGTTGACACGAAGAGTTGTTAGGGGCAATAGGGTCCTGAAGCAGGTTACCTATAACATGAGAAAAATACAAAGAAAGGCTGCATTGTGAACATGAACTATGCATTCATCACCATATAATATATTTCTCAATAATCCACGTCAACCAAGTAGTCTGCGGTCAGGAAGTTGTAAGAAATGCAATACAAATATTTTTAAACAAAATAAACATAAACAACTTTTGAAATGTTTGATTTGTCAATTGCTTCTTTTATTTATACCAAATTCTCCAGGAACTTTTAAAAAATCTCCACGTTTTTATGTTCTAAACAGCTAAATTATTTCTATTTAAATCAAGACGTTTTCAAAGCAGATTATGTACTTCAAATTTGAATAGCAGCAATGTCAAGAGTATCTTTGTTTTGGGCAAAATATGCACACTACCACCAGGCCTTCTAACAACAGACACAACAACAGCAGAGGCTTCTATTTCAACACCACCAGGCCAGAGCTGGGATCCCAGACTTGCTTAGCAACGCAGAAGGGCAGCTGCTGCCGGTGGTTGCCAAGGAAACCCCGGTGACTAAAAATGATGAACCGTGACAAGAGCAGCTCGCACACATTTCTCAAATATGAAGTAGACAACCACAACGTTTCATCAGCTTTCCTAATGCAAAAATATACCTTGATAAATACAAGCATGCTATGCCATACACACGTAGTCGTGTGTTTTCAGTAATAAATTCGTGATTTTCTTTAACAACAATCAATTAATGCATGCTCACCGCAAACAAGACAGGAGAGGGACTGACGAAAGAAGGGCATTAATTTATACATCTCCGAAAAGGTGTTGGGCTGCCGAGGGTCGCACTGCAGCACGGCCCGGCAGGCGGACACGTATAAAGCGGTAGCGTTGACAGGGTTCATGTTGCTGGAACTGATGTTTCGAAAATACAGGACCTGGGTAAGTAAATTCAGCCACTCAGCGTCCCAGAGTAGTAGAATACTGGCGTGGCCAAAACCAGTCTCACGAAGCACAACCAAAACGCTTTGCTTGCAAACTGGCGCTAGCTCTTTCAATACGTAGCTATCTACTTGTTCTAAGGCTAACACAAAGTAATACAAATGAAATCACAAATGCACTAACACGTGTTTGAAAAACAAACCATTTCCAGTTCCTTCTCAACAAGGTAGCTAGCTAAGTAACGTTATACTGCAAACACAACTAACGTTAACGCCACAATCAACTGTCACACTCGATTTAGCTAGACAACTAGCGCTAGCTTTTCATCGACGTTTACTCATTGAATGCTGGCTGCTGGAAACCGATTTATAAACAGAGGTAACTCTAGCCAGCTATATCGAGCAAGCGCCAGTCGTTACATAGTCACTTATGGTAGTTGTCCAAGCATTTGGACCAGCAAAAAGCAATCTAACGTTGCATAAAAAAAGATCTGCTTATAGATGGCTGAATAATCAGCAGCCGTGCTGAACTAACATAACGTTAGCTTGCTAGTGAGCACATCCCACGCGCGCACCCGATGTAAACAAAGCTAGCCAAACTAGCATGGTAAGCTAACATTTAGTTAGCCAGTTAGCTGTTGATTAGCTTCGCTACAGCTCCAGTTCCCTATTTGTGTTACAGACTATCTAGTTCGGTCCAGTCAGGATATATTATTACATAGTAAGCAATTTAGTACAGTCTTTCGATTTGGTATGGTTTACCAAGATACTGTATGAATAAAGTTTACGTTATCTTAAACATAGCTAGCTGGCTAGCCGTTTAACAAACGCATCAATCATCTTCCTTCCCCACTTTTTCCCATCTCTCGTAACCGATAATCACGCGAGAGACAAAACAGTCACCGTGGTTACGATAGCAGCCACTCACACCCCTCACAGTGAGCCAATCAAAAAAACGTATTATAACCGTATTATTATTTATTTTGTATTATTTATTTTATTTATACAGGGTTAACCGACTAAGACCAGGTCTATTTTCCAGCAGTGCCCTGTTTATATATATATATATATGGATTATATAAATTACAAAATAATAATAATAAATAAATGAATAAAATAAAATAAGCAAAAATAAATAAAAATGTTTACAATACAATATTTACAATAGAGTACAATATTTAAGTTTCAACCAAAACAAGAACACTCTTCAACTCCCAAATCCTCCAGTAAAAGTTTAAATTGTTCATCAGAAACAAACTGCTCTAATTTCAATTCCTGTTCACTCTTGTTCCATTTATCTGAGGCAAAAAATGAAAGCTGATTTACCAAGTTCTGTGTTCACTTTGTGGCTTCAAAGGGTGATATAGTCCTGTGAGCATGTCCTATGACTACTGGATTTGTGTTTTAATAATGAAGTAAGGTAAAAAGGTAACTTGCCCAGCAATGCCTTGTGAACAAAAAAGAGACAATGTTTTTGTCTCCTAGCACTAATAGAAGACCATCCTACTTTTGTATACAGTGTACATTGATGAGTTCTAAAACTATCCCCAGTTACAGAACGCAAAGCTCTGTGGTAAACTGCATCACAGGTCTTCAAAATAGTTGGGGCTGCATGCATATACACAATATTACCACAACCCATGATTGCAAAGAGAGTACATTTTACAATTGTCTTTCTATTTTCGAGTGAAAAGCATGACCTTATTAGAGCTCCAAGTCTGATCCTCACCTTCTCAACTCTACATTGTAGAGTTCAAGCACATGTGTCTTAAATTATATATTTTCATCTAGTGAAATTCCCAAGTATTTGTAAACTGCAACACGCTCAATTTGGGCCCCATTAAGGGAGCAAATGTTAATTGTCTTATAATCTAACTTTTTGGCCCTTGAGAAAAGCATATATTTAGTTTATGACTCATTAAGGACAAGTCTTCCAAGGGATTTCTGTACATAATTAAATTCCCTTGTCAGGTTTATCCTTGCTTGTTCCATGGATGTAGGATGGAGCACAGGAATAAAGAATGATATCATCTGCATAGAAATGTACTTTACAGTCTTTTACAGAGGCACATATATCATTAATATAAAGTGTAAATAATGTTGTACCTAATACCGAACCTTGTGGCACACCATTTTCTATGGCTACAACCTTGGATTTCAAACCTTTAGCATCTCTGCACTGTGTTCTGTCAGAGGTAGTCCTGAAACCATGTAAAGGCTGCATCATCAAATCCCAGCAGGGCTAAACTACCCAGAAGTAATCTGTGATTAACTGTGTCAAAAGCCTTTGACAAATCAATAAACAAAGCGGGACAATGTTTCTGATCATCAAGAGCAGTAGCTATATAATTTACCACAAGAGTAGCTATGTAATAGTACTATGACCAGCTCTGAAACCCGACTGACAAGGGCTTAAAGTGATAAGTGATTTAACCACTTTCCAGAATTTTTCTGAATTGTTTCCACATTTAGATAAATTAATCAATTAATATGTAGATTTAGCACTTTTCACCTTGTACATGTATTTCTAAGATGTCTAAATGTTTGCCAGTCCACATCACAAGAAGAAGATCTAGTCAAAGCCCAAGCTTTGTTTCTCCGTAATATTTTCTCTTCTATTTCATAAGTATACCAAGGATTGCTTCTATTTTTTTAATCTACATTTCTTAAAAGGGGCATGTTTGTTTGATAACAAATTAAAAATAGTTAGAACACATTCCAGGGCTAATTCAGCATCTGGAAATGGAGCTATAGATGACAGATCACTGTCGTACAAGTCATGTAAAAATGTCTGTTCAACAAATTTCTTAAAAGACCTCTTATAGACATACTGAGATCCAGATCTCTTTATTTTAGTGTCTATAATTGCCAACTGGACAGTGATCACTAAAATCTATTGGGAACCCACAGGAATGTGTGTATTTATGTGGCCTATTTGTCAGGATCAGATCCAACAAGGAAGACTTATTAAGATTCCTCACATTTGGTCATGTGGGTTCTGTGATTAACTGCATAAGATTGAACTCATTACACAAATGTTTAAAATCATCAGCGGCTTTGGACATCCAGTCCAAGTAAAAGTCCCCCATAATAACAGCTTCGGAACTCATCAAAGATATAAGTATCTGCCTTTACATTGTGTACAGTCCAAGATAAAAACAAATTATCTTACAAAGGTGAAACAATTTAACGTTGTACAAATTGGATTTTTGATTATGTACATTTCTAAATGTAGGCCTAATTATTTTTCATGATTTTGTTAATTTACACAGATTTTTACAGATCAACAATAGGCAGTAGGCCTATGTCTAGTGTGTTTCCATGCTGTTGGTGTGGTCACGTCTACTTCCACAATTCTTTGATTGTTTGCAGCTTCTCATAAGCTCAGGACAGTATAGGCAAAGATAACATAAAATATGTTTAGCAATTTCCCATAACTATTTTATAGATTGAGCTATATGGTCCAAATTCTACTAGCTGATTCTAACTACAATTAAATAAATTCCCTGTGGTGTGGTTGTTGCTGAACTGAACGTGAAGGGCATTGTTTTGTAATTTGTATGTGTGTTACACTCCAATAAATGCTGCTGTTGCCTTGATCATCAAAACGTCCAAATAGGCTGGAAGTGCGAGAGTTACTCGAGCCTACATGGGCAGAAAAGTATAAGAATACTTCTGCAGTCACAAATGCATTATATATTTTTTTAAGTTTTCCCTAATAATTTGTTTTGGTAAATCAGAAGAGTGAGAAGTAGAATGTTTAACGACCATACCGTGGAATCCTGATTGCATGATGTTCATATATTAAATATTTTACAGTTATCCCAAAAACAATCTCTGAAGTACCTTTTCATCCTTTACTAGAGGTACATGACTGTATTGATTTATTCTGTTGTAACCCATTGCTGGGAAGGATACTACTACACAATAAAAACGGTTGGCTGGAAAAATTACCCAAATTGGGTTGTTTTGGCAACCCAGTGCTGGTTAACTATTGGACTAACCCATCACAAGCCATCAGAAATATCTGCAACAAAAAGCATCTGTTTGCAGATACACATAGGCTACTAGATAGTTTGTCATATATGAAATGTGCAAGAGCTATTACCACCAGGGAAATTCAAATTGAATGTCGAATTGAGTAAAACACATTTTAAAGAAAATTTGAATATTATGCATTAGACATTCAGGCAAACGTATAACTAACAAACGTATAAATAACGAACAGTTATATATGTGTGGGAAGTGTAGTGTTCTTTGGTGACATTCAGAAAATAAAACTACACTCGGACGTTGCCCCAAAAAACGTCACAGGTTCCGCCCCTTTCATTAAATCCTTTGTTCACCGTTGGTTAGACAAAAGTAGATACAATTACAATTGGTCAAAATGCATGTCAGTAGTAGGCGCCACCCCCCTCAGAGAAAACATGGCGGCCTTCACTTTAGCACGAAGCAGTTGTTCGCTGCTGAGTGGAATAAGATCGTCTTTCAAGATTTTACCGCCAGTAAAACATGCTACGGTCAGTGCAACAGTGGCACAGACAAGCCTCCATCACAATTGTCGCTGGTATTCGCTCAGCCACTTGTCCGTGCAAGAGCGAATTGACAGAAAGAGGCAGGCGGCGCTGGTCGGGGGAGGTCAGAAGAGGATTGATGCCCAGCATAAAAGGGTAATGCTACGATTTAGCTACAAAAAGTAGTTCTGTTGTCATGTCCATGCAAAGTTCGTGTTATTCGTCAGTTTTAGTAGTTTGCTCAGTCATACATCTTTTTTAGGGTAAATTGACAGCCAGAGAAAGAGTTGAATTGCTGCTGGACCCAGACTCATTTGTTGAGTATGACACGTTTGTTGAACATCGGTGCTCAGACTTTGGAATGGAAGAGGATAGAAATAAGGTGGTAATATTATGCAGCTGTGCTATCTATCTCAGCAGTTCTCGGTTGTTGTTGTTTTTCTGTGTTATACCTACTTGTATGCCTACGTTCTATACCTGTAGTTTCCAGGAGATAGTGTTGTGACAGGACAAGGCAGAATCAATGGAAGACTGGTGTACGTCTTCAGTCAGGTATTCAAACTTTGAGGATTCCAAAACACACATGCAAAAATGGGAGCAAATTCAGTCTAGTATAGACTCATTCTAACTACTTTCTTCCTGACACAGGACTTTACAGTATTTGGTGGAAGTCTGTCAGGTGCTCATGCACAGAAGATCTGTAAGGTATAGTTAACTGACCCTTTAGGAAGTTTTATATTATCACAGTTGTTGTATGGCTCCTCTCACTCTGCTCTGTTTTTGTGTTTGTGTGTCTGCATGTGCGTGTGTGCGTGCATGCATCTGCGTTTAGATCATGGACCAAGCAATGATGGTGGGTGCCCCAGTCATTGGGCTGAATGACTCTGGAGGAGCTAGAATCCAGGAAGGGGTGGAGTCTCTTGCCGGCTATGCTGACATTTTCCTGGTGAGACCAGGGCCTGCCTGACTGGGTTTTTCAAAATGTAGAATTAGTGTTTGGAATAGGGTTGTATTTTAGATTTTGTTTCTTAAGAGAAAATATACAGTACATTGACAAAGAGACTCCATGTGTAAAGCATGTATACATTCACATAGAACAATGGTTTGTAGGCAATTGGGATATTTTAACTCAATACCTAAAACTCGTTATTCTCTCTTGATAGAGGAATGTAATGGCCTCTGGTGTAGTGCCTCAAATCTCTATGATTATGGGTCCTTGTGCTGGTGGGGCTGTCTACTCTCCTGCCTTAACTGACTTCACCTTCATGGTCAAGGTAAATAACCCACACACACACACACATACAATCAACGCTCAGGGCCATGTCAAAGGTCAGTGCTAACGCACAGGTGTTTGGCATTTAGGACACATCCTACCTGTTCATCACAGGGCCTGACGTGGTCAAGTCTGTCACCAATGAGGATGTGACTCAGGAGGAGCTGGGAGGAGCCAAGACACACACCACCATCTCTGGTTTGTAATGTTTCTATCATTCTAAACATCTCCCACACATAGTAACATTGTAGTTGTTCAACTGAAGGACAGATATATAGAGTCTTATGTCTCCGACTTATTTACAGTCCTTTCACATTGCGTATTAATGTCCTATTTGTGCTATAAAATAGCATTTGTGTGCTTCCAGGTGTGGCACACCGTGCGTTTGAGAACGACATTGACGCCCTTCTCAACCTCAGAGATTTCTTTAACTTTCTACCGCTGAGTAACAAAGACCCTGCTCCGATCACAGAGTGTCATGACCCTAGGTAACCAGTCAGCCAATTCCACATCAGTCGGTCAAATATCCATGTTTTCTGTTATCTCGTATCGTCCCTTTGTCTTCACTCCTCCTTCTTCTCTCTTTACAGCGATCGTCTGGTACCTGGTCTGGACACCATCGTGCCATTTGAGACGACCAAGGCCTATGATATGCTTGATATTATTCACGGGGTATGCATTAAATTTGCACGCTTGCATGTGTACATCCATGCCCTGTGTAGTGCTACCATTGGTCTACGCTATATTGTCTTATATTTGCTGTCATCCTAGATTGTGGATGAACGGGAATTCTTTGAAATCATGCCAAGCTATGCCAAAAACATTGTGGTGGGATTCGCCCGAATGAATGGACGTACTGTGGGTCTCGTGGGGAACCAGCCCAAAGTGGCTTCAGGTGAATTAAAGAACCTGACGAAATGACGGGGTGGTGCTGGGAGATATGTAGGAAATCAAGGGAGGCGTGTGGTATGAAAGAAGGGGATATAGATTAGGAGAAAACTGTAGCAGTTTAGCTTGTGTGATGTGGTGTCTTAATCCTTTGTCTTGGCTAAATATACTGATTTTGGATCTGTTCCCTGGCCTTCAGGTTGTCTGGATATCAACTCTTCGGTGAAGGGCGCTCGCTTTGTGCGATTCTGTGATGCTTTCAACATCCCCATCATCACCTTTGTGGATGTGCCTGGATTCCTGCCAGGTATACATTCTCACAACTCGCTCAAGCCTGTGTATTACACTGATAAAATTGTATCGTAACCACCTTAGATGTAAGCTATATTTTCAATATTTATCTTCCAGCTAAAAAATGTATAAATAGAACAGAGCAAAAGGTTTCACCCACAGAAAAAATCTTGTGTAGTATTTGAATTTATATATATTTTTTTTCTCTCCTTTTTTTCAAATCACCCTCATGCTTCCAACTTACATTTCTGCAACTGTAGGCACTGCTCAGGAGTACGGTGGCATAATCAGACACGGGGCCAAGCTGCTCTACGCCTTTGCAGAGGCCACTGTCCCCAAAATCACCATCATTACCAGGAAGGTGTGTGATCAATGAATACACTTCGATACCAATCTTCTCCGTAAACTAAGCTTGGTCTGTGCTTAACGTGGGGTGTTTTGCAGGCCTACGGAGGAGCATATGATGTCATGAGTTCCAAGCATTTGAGAGGGGACCTGAATTACGCCTGGCCCTCGGCTGAAGTCGCCGTTATGGGAGCAAAGGTACACACTAGTGCTGCACATTGCCTTGTTTTAAAATAGCGTTATGGGACCATAAATTAATAACCAAATTGCATTCCCTATCAACAGAACATTACTTTAGCATTATAACATGTGAAGGTAATCTGTTTTTATCCCTGTTTGTGTCTTTTTCTGCCATTGTTGGCATCATTATGCTTGAATTAATATTGGTATCAAAGTGAGACTTTGGTATTGTGATAGCGTTTGGCCTTCAGCTGTATTTTCTCTCGTCCTCCCAGGGCGCTGTCCAGATCATCTTCAGGGGGAAGGAGAACCAGGCTCAGGCCGAGGCAGAGTACTCTGAGAAGTTTGCTAACCCCTTCCCTGCTGCTGTTAGAGGTAAACTTCCTTACTTACTCAAAGACTCACTAAGCATATTAGTTTGGGACTGTTAATTTACTCAGTCACTCATTCATGCATGCTGCTCACCCTGCCTCCAGGTAACCCTTATTTGGTCATGTGTTTCAGGTTTCGTTGATGACATCATCGAGCCATCTACCACCCGTAAAAGAATCTGCAGAGATCTGGAAGTCCTGGCCAGCAAGAAGCAGACCAATCCCTGGAAGAAACACGCCAACATTCCACTCTAATAAGCTGCAATGTTCACTCCTTTCTTTCCCATGAACACACGCAGATACTAGCTGTTACACACTACCTGACACTGTTTGTCTGTCTGGTCTTCTCCCTTCTCTGATGCACCCTGAAAGTGGGATACTCCAGTCTAATCTATCAACTGTTAAGACAGTGACGATGTGGGACATTTTATGACTAGAATGTTTTTGGTTAGATCATGGCATTACCATGTTAATAGAATTTGACTATTAACTTCGGCCAAGAGAAATGTTAATATATGTAGAAGTTGATTATCTACCCAACAACTACAGTTGTGCCTTTTTCTAAGGAAAGTTTTGTTCTGCCTCCTGTAAAATAAACCGTTCTGGATGTTTTCTCTACTCTGGGCTCGTGTATTGGATAGTTTCTATAGCAAGTATCAAGAATGTTATTAAATAATTTACAGGGATTACTGAAGACCTGTTGAAAGAATAAAATTTATATTTGAGTGATTCATTCTTCAGTCTATTCTCATTCCCAATTATTTTTGCATTACATTAGTTACTTAGAATACATTTTTACTTCAAATATCATAATTGCCCAACTAAGACGACAGGTTCTTTAAGTGTGTGCCAGTTTTATTCACTCTCAAATCCTTAAGTATTGTGTGTTACAGGTTTTTGTTATCAATACCAATCTGCTACTCTCCTGCTACTATTATCTGTGGAAACGCTAGATACAAATCTATACCAGTGGCATACAAAGTCAAACTGTTCAACATTAAAACGTAATAGGTTATGTAAATATTTCAATGTTATAAGATCAGAGAAATATTTGTAGAATTAAGCTTCTCAAACTTTCTAGTAAATTGTACGACGGAGCATTTAAAAAAGAGAACCAGAACCCAAAAACATGGCAAACAGGCAAATAAAATCGATTACAGATTTTATTTTATTAAAAAGAATTTCAATAAGTTCACAGAAAAGAGCATTTAAGGGCAGGTGATGACACCTGCACCACAGAAAGAGCCAATTGTCTCTGATATTTACAGAACAGCCAATCCAGCCAATAGTAACACAGGGCTCTGAATGATAAAACCAACTTACAAGGAGACAGTTATGACATTGGTGTTACACCGTCTGCAAACAAATTAGCAAACCGCACATTTCTAGATTGGTAACCACATTACATATGGACACTGATCAAAAGTACCAATCCATTGTTCTGTTTGCAGGTGACCGTGGCTTTTAATGGCTTAGAATATTGTGTGGCTGGTCTATACCAGCAAAGGGAGCAATGAGAGCAGACAACACTGCACCCAATGGCAAGTCTGGGTGTAACAACTACAATCAAAATATAGCCTACTGTGTATTTCAAGACAACAGCCTTGGCCTCTAACCATTAGATATGTTACAGGGTACCGGATTATAAGCATGTAGGCCACAATTTGGCAACAAACAAGATACATATTCAAGAAAAAAGCTGTACAAACATCGGACAAAAAACACACACGTGATTTAAAACTTTGTACTAAAGCTACAGAATTTAAAATATGTTTTTTATTCATCTTTTTTTTCACCAACTGTTTTTAAAAAGCCGTGATTATGTGGCAGATCTGGAGTGTGTGGCATTTGGATGGGGAAGAAGTTCAAGATAATGAATATGAAAAACATTTTGCACCACTACACAATTACACATCACTTCTCTATGTCCGTCTAAATACCGTTCACTGTTGTGTACGTGAGTGTGTTACCATCACAAACACAGTACACATCACCACCACAGACAAATACAGAGAGAAGGGAGACAGAGATTGTGTGTGTGTGTGTGTGTGTGTGTGTGTGTGTGTGTGTGTGTGTGTGTGTGTGTGGTTAAACAATAAGAATAAAAATGTGTGGTATATAGTACTGGGATCCTCTTCAGGGGTGACTGCAGACAGACCGTACAGAGTGCAACACCAAAAAGGGGAAACTGTACAGAGTGCTGCGCTGCTCTGTGTCGCTAAGGGGCGGAACCTTACAACTGGGCACCGGTGTAACAGAGGACCAGATAGTTCGAAGCACCGGGGCATAACACCCCCTGGACCCAGCCGAGACAAAAGGCCCAGACTGCCCTCAGAACTAACGCTAACCTACGGCTAATGCTAACAGAGACATGTCAGTTGGTTGAGGAGGAGAGAGTCCTTTCTTAATGGTCAAATAATCATGATTAGATTCTGTGCTGTTTTTCCGAGGGTCCAGGCGCGTCCTCTGGCCGGCCTGAAGTAAATCCCTGGATAGGTTTCGAGGCAGACCCCAACCTACCCCAGACCCATCGCTGGATCCACTGAGCTCCACACACACTCAGCCCCCGACGTGTCCATGTAAGGAGAAGTGTTTTTGTTCAGCTTGTTCCGTTGTTCGAGCGTTTGATTAGCAGGCATCTCAGGTTCAGGCGGCCCAATCCTCCTCCGTTTCAGGAACGCTGCCGCTCCCGGATCAGAACATTGGCATGGTGAATCCCTGGAAGCAGTCCAAAAAAAACACAGGCCTTGATCAGCCAAACCTAGCCCTTTCAATGTGCCTAGTCTAGTGTGTTACGAACACTACGAGTGTTTGTGTCGGAATTAGGGCCGCCGACACTCACCGACTCGTCCTCGATCATGGCTGCGGAGTCAAAGAAGTCCGGTCTGAGCTCCGCTCTCTCCCGTCTGTTCCGTGATGCAGGCTGCGAGGGAACACAAGGAAGAGAGTCCATTTATCAATCCATTCATCCACCCAACAACGACCCGGCCCATCGTAGTGAGGCTGTGGCCTTGCGGGAAGTGTCACAGAGGAAGTGACGTCACCCACCAGATCGATCACCATGGTGTCCTCAAATTCCTCGTTCATGTCCTCCAGTTGCCCTCGCGAGGACATCATCACGTCCTCAAAGATGGGCTCGGCGTCGTCCTCCATCAGGCCACGCCTAGTAGGCAGCGAGAGAGAGGGAGGGAGAAAGAGAGAGAGGGAGTGAAAACAGGTCCTCTCACGGATTCTCTGCCGTGGTGCCGGTAACATGGAGGACGGAGCCGGGGTTTCTTACACTGTCTGTCTGACGCCCTGGTTGCCGCGCGCCTTCATGTAGTTCATGTTCGTCCTGTCCTTCCGGCTGACCTCCTCCATCTTCTGCTGGCCCAGCCAAGACATCTGCATCTGGGGACTGCGGCACAGGAACATGAAATATTATCTCACCTACGAACACTCACGGCGCCGAGGCTTGCCAAACAAAACCAAGACATAGCTGAACGACGTTAAGCGTGTTTCGGTTTGCATTTCTGCGTGTCTGTGCTGCCGCGCCAATGCACTCATGCGCCGTGTTCTTACTTGTGTACGTAGTCGTTCTCAGACCCGGGCTCCGAGTCGGGGTCTTGCATATGTTCCGCGGGTCTGTTCTCTCGGAGCACCGTGGAGGTGAGCTGAGGAGTCTGCAGCGCCCCCGGTGTCTGCAGAGTGTCGTTGCGTATCATCCACGAACCCTCCATACTTTCCTCTGCGCGACAAACGATTAAAGAAACTTGAGCACACAAAATAAGGCCCCGTGATTTCAAATTGGATGCGTGCACGTGAGCGTGTGCGCGCCTGTGGAAACGCTCTTACCCTCGATGCGTTTTTTGTGCAGAGGCGGCCGTCCTTTCTTGCTGCGAACGGAGCCGGTCTTGCTACTGGACCCGGAGGTCACAGACATCCTGTCCTCGTCTGGTCCTCCCGTTAACAGACTGTTCCGGTAGGAGATCAACGGCAGCCACACATCCTCCCGACGCTCAGACATGGCCTCCGACATGAACTTCTCCAGGTAGGAGTGGCTGGGGGAGAACAGAGGGGCGAGGATTACACACGCAGGAGCTCAAACAGAAGCACACAAACACACAGTCACACCCACACACAATAAGGCTAGCCAGGGCACTTACACAGTCTTCTTGTCTTGCCGCAGTAGTTTGGAGGAGAACTCACTGAGCACCTCGAGGAAGGCCAGGTTAGTGGGGGGGAACTCGGCCCCCCGAGGGTTCTGGTACTTAAACGCAAACTCTATGCCGTCCCTGAAAGAGACAAAGGTAGATAAAATAATATGAGAAAACCACACACATAATACGGTTCAGGGATTGAATCTGGGCTAAGCTAACTGGGACGCCAGTACTTTTAAATTCAAAATCTATGTTTATCACTGTTTGGAAAAGTCAAATTAAAAGCAGGTCTGGAGTTCTGTTGTTTGAAAAGCAAGACTTGCTAAGATAGCACAAAGGCAAACAACAACAAGGTATTAAAATACATAAAAACGCTCAAAATGAGAAAATGGTCCGAGGGCAGGCGTGCACGCTAAGAGTAAAGTAGCCTATGTAGACAGCATCTTTGTGCTTTAACTACTGATTACAGGGCCGAGGCTGTCCCGACCCCATGGCCTCTCTGTCACGGCCGTCTTACTTGTGCAGCGTGGCCACAGCCTCTCGGGTCTTGATCTGGTCCAGGCCGAAGGTGAGGGCAAAGCGTCTGGCCAGCTCCTTGATGCCGCTGACGTGAGACGAGGTCCGGTCCAGGTTGGGACCCTGGTCCTGGAGCAGCTCGTTGAACAGCTACAACACACAGACGGACCGGGACGGGGAGTCAGTGCGCGGGCGTGTGTGTGTGTGTGTGTGCGTGTGAATGTGTGTAGTCAACGTTTCGACAGGTAGTCTTTTCCCAAACTTGAGTGTGTCACAGTATATGCATTATGTTGTATGGTGGTCTACGTGGGTGTGGCTGACCTGTTGCAGACTGAGGATGAGGGTCTTGGCACACTGGATCTTGTCTGACTGCCTGGTCTTACTGAGAGTCTCCTTGATGATGTCTCCGTAGTCGTTATAGTACTACAAAGGGAGCGGAAAACGTAAATAGAATAAAAACATAATAAAACACCATTCAAAATTTGTGGAAACGTTTTGTTAAGTAAGACCCTATTCTCAAATCGGTGTTGATCGGAACTTTGACACCATAAACACATAAACTGCCATACCTTCATGTAGTGTTTGAAGATGTCGGCCGCAGCAGGCATGTCCACGATGTCGTAGATGATGAGCTTGCTGAAGGCTGCCAGCAGGTTCCTCCTCTTGTGAAGCGCCTCGATCTTATTGGCCTCGTCTTCCTCGTCCCCCTCTGCTCAGAAACAACACAGGGAGGCGAAGAAAGAGGCGCAGGGGAAAGAGAAAAGATTCCTTATTTAGAAAAAACATTACTTTTCTTATATTCAGACGGTACATAGAGAAACAGCATTAGCTGGGCCTAAAACCAAAGCTGCTTTGTGGTAGGAATTTTCTCAGGCAGGTCTGCCACACTGAGATTCAGTAGTGAGTCAGTCCACCCCTAACCCATGCAGCGCCCCACTAACTAGAGAGGTGCGTTGGCGCGCTGCTGACCCATGCTCTGGTTCTCGTCGTCCTGGTCGATGAAGACGTGGTCTAGGACAAAGTTGAGCAGCTCGTTCTGCAGGTTGCCGTCAGGGTTGAAGACCAGCGGCTGCAGGCCCTCCCGGCCCCCCGACACCAGCTGGTGGCTGAAGATCATCAGCAGGTCGCACAGCAGCATGAACGCCTGGACAGGGGGACAAGTCACACGGTCACGACTAGAGTGACGGGCAGATCTTCTTTCCCACTGCCATTGTTCTGTCAAAGTGTATTATGAAGGAAATCTATCCAGTCATCCACGGCCGGTGTGTAAGAACGCTCACCTGCTCTTTGACCGGCGTGTTGACGTTAGACAAACATTGCTGGCACACGGCCAGGAAAGACTTCACCACTCGCCTCAGAGCCAACAGGTCGTCCTGCAACACACACACACACACACACACACACACACACACACACACACACACACACACACACACACACACACACACACACGGTCTTACTCAAAGCCACAAATAACGACACGCTTAGTTTACCGCCGAGCGTGCTTCCACGGGTGACGCGGGCGGCCTTCCCTTCCCGTACCTTGCTGGGGGCGCCCTCCGTGATCTTGACCAGCTGCCAGAGGATGGAGTAGTGGGAGCACTGCAGGGCCTGGACGGCAATCTGCTCCGGCATGGAGCCCTGCTCGATGCCCGCCTTCAGCAGGCGGTAGCAGTTCCCAAACAGGTCCCAGCGCGTCAGGTCATGGGCACTGGGGAGGACAGACACACGGAGACAGTCCGGGTGGTAAGCAGGACTCGAGAGGAGTGTTCCCAGGGACGTTGGCATGACACCACGAGACAAGTGAACGAGAGCGGGGGAGGGGATTGTGTGTCTTACTTGTGGAAGGCTGTGAGTCTCTTGAGGGTGGCCAGGACATTGTAGATGTCGTCGTCGTCAGCCTCCTCACCCTGGGACACGGAAGCTCACGTTTACACGTCTACACGTAGTCATTTCGATTACGTCAAGCAAAATCCACCCTCAACCACACGGCACACGCACGCACGCACGCACGCACACACACACGCACACACTTTTCCCGAATCCCCCCTCCTCTACCTCCTGGAGCAGCTCTTCCACGGAGTGGGCGAAGCGGTCGCTCATCTCGTCGATGAGCTGCGAGCGGGCGATGTCCACGCGGTTCATGATGGTGTAGTCCTCAGAGCACAAGATGCTGTAGGTTTTGCTGCAGGCTTCCAGCACCTCCGTCTCGATGTGCTTCTCCACTACCAGGCGGATCTGCTTGAGCAGCGCGTCCAGGTGCTTCTCCATGCGCCCGGCGCTGTACACGTCCAGGTCGAAGTAGACGGGGATCTGGAGCAGGTTGGCCACCTTCTCAGCGTCCGCTTGGTACTGGACACACACACACACACACACCACACCACACCACACCACACCACACCACACACACACCACACACACACCACACACACAAAAATACATATATTAATAACACAGCAGTAAAGGAAGTTGTTGGTTGAATGGCTGATTAGTGAACGGAGATTGATTCATTGATTGGTGATTGTTGATTGATTCATTGATTGGTGAGTGTTGATTGATTCATTGATTGGTGAGTGTTGATTGATTCATTGATTGGTGAGTGGTGATTGATTCATTGATTGGTGAGTGGTGATTGATTCATTGATTGGTGAGTGCCGACTGATTAATGGACTGGTCAGTGGTGACTGATTAATGGACTGGTCAGTGGTGATTGATTAATGGACAGGTCAGTGGTGATTGATTAATGGACTGGTCAGTGGTGATTGATTAATGGACTGTTCAGCGGTGACTGATTAATGGACTGGTCAGTGGTGACTGATTAATGGACTGGTCAGTGGTGATTGATTAATGGACAGGTCAGTGGTGATTGATTAATGGACTGGTCAGTGGTGATTGATTAATGGACTGTTCAGCGGTGACTGATTAATGGACTGGTCAGTGGTGATTGATTAATCGATTGAATTGGTGAGTGGTGACCGAATGCTCTCCCATTGCGGGTCAAAGGGGAGAAGGGTACCTTGGACAGCAGCATAGGCAGGGCCGTGATGAAATGCTCCGTCAGCTTGTTCTTGTCGTCGATCTGCGTCTTCCTCTCTTTGGCAGTCAGGACCTGGGGACAGAGCAGCATGCATTGTTGCTCGACGTGTTTCTAACAAATGCAAAGTACATGTTTGATATACTGTATTTCAAAACATTGTACTGTATTTTAACTTGCGTAAGGTGTGTGTACGCACCCGTTTGCCGGTGCCCCTGCCCACGGGCGGGTGAGCCTCGGCCGCCTGTCGTATGGTGCAGACCATGAGCTCTATCAGAGCGCTCTCCTGTCTGTCTGACAGCACTGCAGGGGGACGGGGGACGGGACGGGAACAGACAAGACATTTCAGTGTGTTGCGTCATCCCCGCGTGAGAGCGTTGGCGAGACCTGGCCAGTGTTGCGTGTTGGCATACGCCCGCCGCCTTACCCTCTTCTCCCTGCACGGGCTCCTCCAGCAGCAGCTCGCTCATGCACTCCCAGTCTTTGAGCAGCTCCTGAGAGCTCTCCCACAGAGAGTCCACCAGGTAGGCCGCGTGCTCGTGGAGCTGTGGGCACGAGCGCAGAGACACACGAGGAATGAAGTAGACGTTAGGGGGGGGGGATGCACATGCATATGCTCATGCATCCCATTTGAATGCATTAGCACATCCATATTAATTGCAAAATACATCCATGTATAATCAAACACATTTTATGTTAATAGCGCATCAATATTAATATCAAATGCAGACACTAAGAGTGTGTCTGCATTTGGGTGTGTATGCGTGTGTGTTAGTCATGTGTGTATTTTGTATCTTTATCATTCTGCAAGTGTGCGTAGGTGACCTACCTCACTCTCCAGGAAGAAGAGCACCAGCATGCGAATGAGGTTCCCGTTGGGACTGCTCCTCCCCCTGCGCTTAGCCAAGGCCTCCTCCGCCTGCGGGTCATGCCGACTGAACAACCTATGGCAGAGAAAGAGAGGGAGAGATAGAACAAAGGACAAATAGGAATAAATGGAGAGAGAGAGAGAGAGAGAACAGAGGAGATGTAGAGATAGGGAGAAAGAAAGGGAGAACAGGGATGTAGAGATTGGGAGAAAGAGTGAGAGAACAGAGGAGATGTAGAGATAAGGTGAATGAGAGAACAGGAAATACAGATTTGGAGCAAAAGAAAGGGAGGAGACCAGAAAAGAGACATTTGAATAATTAGACACAAACTAACAATACTAAAAGACATTCAATGGCTGAGACAAGAACACGACACACTCACTTCCTGTGGAGGAATTCTCCCGCGGCGACCGCCACAGGCCGGTGGGCGGAGTAAACCAGGTGGTACACGTTCTCACAGTCCTCATTGGACAAGGCATCCTCACTGCCCCTGAAACAGCCAATCACAAATGAACACCGCTTAATAAACGTGCAATTGGTTACACCTGTATAAATAAACACAAACAATAAAAGTCATGAGACAAAGACGTCTCGAGTCGCGTGCCAACCCATCATTTGAACAGGAGCTGAAATTCGAAGAGGCACATTGGGTGTCTCTATGACGGTGAAGGGACGTCCTACGAGGGTGTGGTGCTGAGTTAAAGCTACTCACTGCAGGATGAGGGTGACCAGCCTGATGGCCTCCACGGCCACGTCGTACTCCTTGTCCAGAGTCATCGACACGATACGGTCCTGCAAAAGGCAGACACAAAACGCCTGCTCAAAAGGGTTGACTAATTTTGTTGCTGATGTTTGTGACAAGCAATTTCTAAAATAACAAAGTTCAGTTGTTTTTCACCATGCAATAGTATGCTGTCTAAAATAATATAGTTGTATTGCTTTTCACCATGTAATAGTATGCTGTCTAAAAATAATATAGTAGTATTGCTTTTCACCACGTACTAGTCCGCTGTCTAAATAACAGAGTTGTGCTGTGCTTCTTCAAAGGCGGTCTGTCATACCTTGAAGCGGTTGGTGAAGAGCTCCAGTTTGGGGAACAGCTCCCTGTTCGTGTAGAGATTCTGGAGCGCCTTCAGACACTTTAAACGCACCTCTCCTTGCTGCAGGGAAGCCAAGAGAGAAGGAGAGAGGGAACATCAATCGAGCTTGTTTACAAACGTTTGCTGTCTGTGTGTGTCTGTGTGTGTGTGTGTGTGTGTGTGAGGGGGGGGGCATACCCGGTCGTGCAGGGTCCAGCCCACATATTTCAGGTAGCTGTCGTTGAGGAAGGCATCGCTGTACATCTTCATCCACACGCCAATCTCCTCGATGCAGATGGCTCGGATCTCGGCGATGGCATCCCTGAGCGTGGACGGACGTTGACATTATCATCATGTAGAAAAATACGCTCAATCTTGTCATCCTTCTAACCTCCTCCTTCCCCACACCTAGCGGTAGGAATGGCCGGAGAGCCACTGAAGCAACAGGCTGAGACGCGGAGGTGAACGACGGGGGTGTGCGTACCTGTAGCGGTGGACGAAGATGCCCTTGAAGATGGAGTTCATCATGTTCTCAATCTCATCCTGGTTCTCCTGGAGCTGCAGCCGAAAAAAGGAGAGTTTATTTTGAACGCAGCGACCAGTGAAAACACAAAACTCACCAGTGGTCTGTTGGATCGACCAACACCAAAACACGGAGAAACATATTTTAACTCGTTTAAGACCGTTTTAAAATCGTACAACATCACAGAGAAAGAAAGCAGAGTCAAATAGGGTCCCGGCCAGCCAATAGCCTACCTCCTTTCTCTTCTGCAGCAGCAGCTCCAGCTTGTCATTGGCCCGCTTGCCCGCCATCTTGTTCCTCTCGGCCTCGTACTGTCTCTGCGTGTTGTCCTGGTGGATGCTCAGGTTCAGCGCCACGTTCACCAGCGCCGTCATCAGCTTCATCGCTGCGCGCGCAACCCCGAAAGACACACACACACGCACCCGTCACATTTAGACGCGACTCGTCGACACGAAGACATGATTCAAATCGTCGGCGAGAAAATACTCACTGACAAACACACATCCAAGAATGTAGAAGGCAAAGTAAAAAAAAAAAAAAAGAGTGAACACAAGCAAAAAACAAAAAACAAAAAAAAAAGATAGAAAATTAAAAGACCCCGGGGTCAACCTCCGAGCTTAAAGACCCCTGGCCAGGGAGGCGAGGGGACCGCCGCGGTTACCTGCCAGGGTGGAGGTGTGCCGGAAGGCCCGGACCTGGGAGTCGGAGAGCCCCGTGAGGAGGGAGATGACCGTGTCCATCATGTACTCGTCGTAGATGATGCTGTACTGGCACTGGCGGATCAGCACGCCGATGAACTCGCAGAAGTTGTAGCGGAACTTCTTCCACAGCGGCCCGGGCATGGTGAGGGGGTAGTCGCCGCTGTCCTGAGGGCCACACACACACACACACACGCACGCACACACGCACACACACACACGCACACACACACGCAGGGAGCTCGGTGTGAGATCTCCCACACACTCATCTGCTCTACCCAGCTCTGTGCACTCACCCACCCATACACCCATGCATGACAAAGCGGTGTGAGAGCGGCCTCGTACCTCGTCAAACTCTTCGGTCATCTTGCGGATGATCTCGGCGTTCTGCATGTTCCTGAACATCTCAATCCTCACAGTCCCTGGTCACGCAGCGAGAGAGCATGAGAGACAGAGCGAGAGAGAGAGGTAGACAACAGCAACAGGTTAGAACAGGTTGGTTTAAATGCCAACCCACTTCTCATTCAGTTAAATCTTAATCAAGATCAGGTAGGAGTGATGCTAATATAAAATGTCACTCTTTCTCTGGAGGCAGTGCATACCTTTACAACCAGAGCACTGGATGAAGAAGTTGATCAGGTCCAGCAGAGCGATGTCTCGGTCCTGCTTGTACGACTCGATCCAGTCATCCACCACAGACTGAAGAGGAACACACACAGACACACATTATCTTTTAAAACTCTTTTATTAAGCTCAGGCACGCTATTCTTCCTCGGGCCGTTGTGAAAGACCATACGCGTAGACAGGTACCTACCTGCATGGCACTCTTGCCCATCTTGACGACTTCAAACAGCGTGACCGGGTCTCCTCCTTCCCCGTTATGCTGAGCCACGCCATTGGCTTTCCTTCCTCTCGCCCCTCCTGTGGCCTTGTCAGTCGGGGACTTCCGAGGCTTCTTATTGGCCGTCTGCAGGAGGGAGGAGCAGAGGTGTCAACTACGCACGCACCACAGCCAAGAACAAAAACAAATACCAACCGTACTGATTTAAAACAGAGGCCTACAAACAAGGGCTAGTAGTAAACAAGCAAACTCATATGAATATCTGTGTGCCCCCACACGTCTAGGTATACGCTCCTGTGTAGAACGCTGCAAGGTGTTCCTACCGCGGCTTTCCCGGGCCTCCCCCTCTTCTTCTTGCCCTTGACCTCGGAGGGGTCCTCTATCTCGCTCATGCTCATGCTCAGGCTCACCGCGTCCTGTGCCCCCGACTCGTTGGAGGAGTCCCTGGGAGGAGGAGGAGGAGCGCACAGGCGGGCGGGGGTTAGAATAGCACCTCTCTCCACACTAACCCAGAGGAATACAGCTGCTTCTAGATGACATCTGGACAGGTCTAGAGAATAATACTCACTGTAGCACGGGTAGCTCTGAGGTGATCATCCTGAACGCTAGGCCTGAAGGAAATGTGTGCGTGTGTGTGTGTCCTCAGGGTGGACGGTGTGTGTGCGTGCGGGCGGTCGGTCCACGGGCGGAGGTGCAGGACAAGCCGGTCAGCCGCGTGGGCCGGTAGGGTACGCCTCGGAGGCAGATGGCGGAGACGGGTCCAAGACCAGACACGCACGACACCAGAGAGGAAGCCAGCTAACTCAAACCCCACGGACACCTAAGAGAGAAGAGAGAAGTGTGCATTGTAAAAAAAACACGCAGCATTTACTTACTTATCTGCTCACTTAATTCACCGTTGATATTTCTGTTTCTCTGTATTGCATTTTGTATACATAACCTAGGTAAGAGCCAATTTAGATATTTAGATCCACAGTCAAACCACTAACATACATGTTTCAGAGGTGGCAGGAAAAGGAGAGCAGGGGAGACACTAACTGGCCACTTAAGGAACTACAGAAGCAAAATATTGGGGGAACCTTTGAAATCTGCCATATCCATAAAACAATAGTCACTTGAAAAAACTGTGAAAAACATTTTGGAATAAAAAAATCATAGAATAATCTAAGGCACTAAAAAGAACAACATTTCAAAACATCAAAAAGAATTTGAGGTCACTTATACTTAAAAAAGCAGGGAGACAGCAGGGTGGAGACAATGTAGACAGTCTTGCTTCAATACAAAGCAGCCCAATTAATACAATGTCAAGGAAATTAAAGTTATGTAGGAAAGTTTTTTACAACACAAAAACACGTACGGGCCTCCATTTACAGACTCCAAGATATGACCACAGATGGCTCGGTAGCTAGATTTGTGCCTGAGCATAAAAGGTTGTTAGGGGGATGCAGACAGCTTGTACTATTACAACTTTAGTTGACTGTTTGTATGCTAAAAAGCCTTGAAAAGAGCATACGTTCAGTACTCGATTTGACCACTAGGGGCAGTATGAACCACAAAGTCCTCAGCCCCAAGTCTTTGTCTCCTTTCTATTATTGCAACTAAACTGAATAAGGTTGCGTTTTAAAAAAAATAACAGCACCCTTAAAGATGTTACCGGTGCGTTTTGGAAAGGTTTTGTCTTGTTCGATGGTGTGTTTGGGCTGCGTTTAAGCCACAGTGTATGAGAGTGTGTTTGAGCCTGGGACTGGGCAACAGTAGGGGGCAGCCTAAGAGAGAGTGTATTTAAATGCTCTCCTCACAGTGTCTGCGCCGAGGAACACGGGCACAGGCTGGCCACTCTCTTTCGCCTCCACACACACGCACACACACACACACACACAAGCTCTCCTGGTCTCATACTCAGCTATCCCTCCCACAAAAAGACAGACGGGCAGCCAGACGGCACAGCGGGAGGCAGGCAAAGGGAAATGCCATTCGATGATAAAATATGGGTCTGATAAATGACTGAGATTACTGTTGGCAGGTTAAAATGGGCCACTACAATGACAAGAGTTTATGAAGTCCGGAATATGGGACCGTGAGAATGAGGGACACACAGCGGCACAGCCAGGGGTACTGAAGTATCTGGGGAAGAGGAAGTTTGACCTCAGTAACTGGATGATATTCAGCTATAACCATAAAGCACCCTTTTGCATTCCCAAGGCAGGGGTGCGCCAATTAGCCGGAATCTTCAGACAGGGCCAAACAAGAGATCAGAAACAGAGAGAAATAGATGAGCGAAAAATAAAATAAAAAAGAGAGGTGTTTTATTATGCAATGCCACAGCTCTCCCCGTCCAATTTCGCAAACCCAGTCTGACCACGTGCTCTTTCCGGATCATTACGTTTCCCCACAGCTTCCTGAGCTCATTCTCCTGCATTCACACCCTCTCCTCGCCAGGTCTTAATGATGGCCTCTGTAGACTCGTATCCCTTTGCCTACCTCGATCCCTCTATCGTACTATTCATCCCTCCCTCCTTCCCTCCGCCTGCCTGACTCTCACCAGAGGCATCGGCGTCTCAAACATTCCGTTTGAACGAAACGATGAAACAAGAGTGCGCTCAAGACAAGAACTCTTAAGATCAAATGTGTTTGCGTGCGTGCCCGCAGAGGAACCAACCTTTCATTGATTAACACCAAAAAAAGAAATCCAAGAATGAATAGCCCCCGCCTTGCAATCACACTTATATATATGTATGTATCTCTCACTCTCTCACTCTCACACACACACACACACACACACACACACACACACACACACACACACACACACACACACACACACACACACACACACACACACACACACACAGTAACACAGCAGCTTCAGGATATTAATAATTTGTAGCCACTTCAAGAAAGAGAAAAGCTGCAAATGGTTAAATCTTTTCCATCCTTGCATTCCTCACACACAAGCAGCTCTTCTTTTTTCTTGCAACAGGAGAGCAGACAGCTGTGTGAAGGCTACTGACTTGTTAAAGACTGTTCTGTTAAGAATATTTTCTACACAGCGCTGACTTTGCAGGTGGTGTTGGGAAATGTGTGTATGAGAAGTGTGTGTGTGTGTGTGTGCGTGTGTGTGTGTGTGTGTGTGTGTGTGTGTGTATCTCGAAGAGACTGTCAGACGGGGATAATAAAAGCTTCCTGCATGTGCTGGATTAACCTCTTTTAGAACCAGTATGAAAAATCACTGACACACACACCCTCCCCCCTCCCTCACTGACAGGCTAGCCCTAGCCGTGGGGCAGGCAGGGGAGCTCAGTAACACCTACAGCTGCCTCAGAGACAGTAAAGCCCATATTTACCATCTGTGGCCTGCAGAGTCATTTAACAGTGAGTGTGTGTATGTGAGGGTGTAAGAAAGATAGCGAGCACATAAAAAGCCACTTAACATGCATGACATGTATTCCAGGAGGCAGGTCGGCGTTGCCATGGTAACCTGTGCGGGTCATAAGCTCTGTGGAGTGTCTGATTGGCTCAGCAGAGAGAAAGAGAAAAGACTTGGGAGGGACAGCACAGCAGCACTGGTAATACGGTAGACTCATTCAGGTCTCCAAGGGGCTCTATAAGACATAAACACACTCTCACACACACATACAACACGGACACACCACTGAAACCTCCGACTGCTGTGTGGACAATACAACCTCTCAAAAAATATACCCCCTTTCACTGGGATTTCATATCAGCCAAAAATAACCAGATCCAGTTGATTGATAGAAGGAGATTAACTGGAGACACAAAAGCAAACCTCAAATCCCCACCAGCACCTTGGAAATGAATAGATGTTTACACGCTGAAATGACCTCACTTACAATGTAGCCGTGTTTACATTTCGCATCCTGCTATTGTGCTGCCTGTCTGTGCAATAAGTCTGGAGGGTAATGACAGGACTAAATAATCACCCTGCTGCATTATGCATCGTTAAACAACCACTTGAAACGCTAATTCTGTTAAGCGCTTGGTAATTAGCCTGGGGTGGAGTTTGTTTATTCTGGGACTGTTTTCCACACAGGTGAGACTAACGGGCCACCTGGAGCCAGGAATGCTCAGTGTGATGATAATGGGACCTGGAGGCAGTAAAAGGCAAGGAGGGGGAAGAATGTTGCTGTTGTGAAGGCAATGAATGCAAAACCTGTTTACGTTTGCAAAACCTTTTATTACCAATGTAAATATATGTTAACTTGGTCTTTAGGATTTAATTTGAGTGTGTCCTTAATCATTTGCCACAGTGGTTCGGTCCATGACAAGCCCCTGGCCCGAAGTGCCTCTTTTAAGCCCCTGATGTGGAACCAGTAGGGAAGCCACTGTGGAGTCAGCCACTAATTCCAGCCCAGGGCAAGGCAAGGCAAGGCAGGGCAGGGCAAAGCAGGGCCACACCACACCACGACCAGGGTCGCTACACCAGCTAGCTACCGCTTCAGTTACTTAGCTAGCTTAACTTAACTCTGCACTGCGCTGCCTCAACAGAATGGAACGGGCCGGCTTATACTGTTCATGTTGTTGCTAGCTGGAGGCTAATGCAGCTGAACTCTCCACTGTCCACTCTCCGCCCAGTTTTATCCTCCCAGTGTCGAGAACAAGAGGAGGCAGGTGGGTGACAGGAGTCAGGTTAAAGGGATAGTTTCCTCAGCTGCTGCTAAAAGAATTTATGTTGTTGTTAAGCTAGATTAAGTAAGTATATGGAACAAGTTCTGGTAGTAGTATCTATGTAAGTGAAATTCACATATTTTTCCGACCATCAACATGTAGTTAATTCAGTGTACAGCACAATGCCGATAGCTCATTGCGCGACCCAAACCCAGAACCAGAAAAGACCCTTCCCTGGCTGGAAACGGCTGTAGTTTAACAAATTCAAGATATTACTCTATTATGCAAGATACTTATTTTCCCAGCTCGGGTGACTCTGCTGTTTGATTGTTAAAGGCTAAATGAAGAAGTAAAATGCAGCAGTGGTAGGCCTATATGATGAAAAGCATATCAAAACATCCAAAATAAGTGAAGTATCACTGTAAGTGTCACATAATGTGCCAGGGGCTGTCAAACCCTTACAGCTGTCACTAACATGTAACCCGTTAATGTATTCCAATAAAAATAGCCCCAAAATGTGTTTTATTTTCTTTAAATTTTCTAAATTCCCTTCCAAAGGCCAGGAACATCTGGTGACTGGTCCCAGGCCCCATCACACACAGTGGTGATACCCACAACGTGGTGGGGTTGTCAAAATGTAATTTCTTCAACAACACTCCACTTCAATCTCTCCACTGATAGTGAGGGGTTTGAGCGTTCTTGAAAGATTTGAAACGGTTTCCATAAAAAGTCAGACATTATAATTATATTCAATATATTTAGAATATATTCTAAATAGCTTAGTCCAATCTTTAGTTATGTCAATCGTGCCTTCATATTCCCATATTGTGCTACAGCATGTTTATTTATTCAATATAATTCTGATAATTAATAGTGTGTCGTTTCAATTGCATGTGTAAGAGTACCAAATAATGCAATAAAGTAAGCTATGCTCAAGCTATTACAGCAAGCGTTTCGTTATTTGGTTGACCCTTGATCCACTTTGTTTAAACTAACTAATTGTGAATAAATCTGAGATTTCAATAGTTACAATTTATTTAATGCACGTGCAATACTATAGAACTCACAGAACAAAAATAAGACTAAGTACTGGACAAAATAATAGCTCCAACAGCATGTTAAGAAACAGACCAGACCTAACAGATATACCGATACTACTTGGTGGTATCGGTATCGGGCCGGACCGGGGCTCCAGTACTCGAATGGGGTATCGGAAAATATGAATACAGCAACGTTCGATGCCAATACTAACATGTAACTATATTCTCTGTGGGAAAGTCAGTAGTTCAAGTTGAAGTATTTCCTCACCATCGACATTTGAAGGTAAGTGAAAGCGACTTCCAGTAGAAACAGATCAAGGGGCATGACACAACTGAAGCAGTGAGCAGCACTTCAGTCACAGTTGTGTTCCAACTAAAAACCTTAAAAATCTTGAAGAGGCAACCATTTAGAAGAAAAGACGACGCCCTCCAGTACTGGGCAGTCAAGTCCATTTCCTCACCCTGGCAAATATACCCTAGGACCTTCCTATCCGCACCATGCAGCAGTATGGAAAGTGAGTGGCAATTCAGCACAGCCTCTCTCGTAGTTGATGACTGGAGAAACAGGCTGTCAAGTAAAAACGTAGTGCTGCGTTTTGTTATAAAGAACCTTTCACTGACATGAAGGTGCATTATAGTTTTTTTCCATGTTCCTGCTTCAGAATTGCTTTTGCTAAATCTATTATTTAGTTCACTTAAGGTATGTCTTAAGAATAGCCCCGTTGTAAATTATGAAATGTAGCAGGCGTTTTTTATTCCATGGGGTACATTCAATTTGCTACTGGTACCAAACAAAAAAAAAGGTTTTAGGTCCATTGTGTAAATGCGCTGTTCTGTTAGACCTTCAATCATTGTCATTCACCTTCGCTTGTATTAAGGATGTGTGCATCCTATTTTAAAATATATAAATAAAGGTAATTTATTATTCATTATTTATGTATTATTCATTTTAATTTTATTCAGGCTGCATGTAATTTGGCAATGTTATGAAAAGGAACTGGATCGGTCACCAAAATGGAATCAGTGCATCTCTAATATTTCCTAATTTATGAGAACTTTTTACGCTAAAGCATGTGATCATTTTGTATTTTACTGTGTCTAAATTTCGTTAGTTTTTACGATTATTGTAAACGCATAAAACATCAACTTTGCTTACACATGTTCTTCTGGTGCATACGTTCACATCACTACAGACCAAGAAACACAGAATCCCAAAAAATAAATAAAAACCAAGCTATCACCAAGCTGTCTTAACTAAAGAAGCCTGCTGCATGAGATCAGACTAGATTCACAATTGAATTTCTGGATGTTATCAGGCTCCTTCATTTATTTAAAAAAAATATATATATAAAAAAAAAATTAAAAGAAGAAAAAAAAAAAGCGGGGGAGGGGGGTGGGTGACAGTAATCGATGTCCTTAAAATGTGCTGATCTGCCCGCGCAAGGGATGGAGGGAATAATTGAGGGAGAAAGACCCAGAGAGAGAGGGAGAGCAGGAGATTAACTCAACAGCTCTACAACAGAATGCCTTCAGAGCAAGCCAACCGGGAAAGACAAAGGTG
The DNA here is from genome assembly GCA_026901105.3 of Galaxias olidus. Lineage (NCBI taxonomy): Eukaryota > Metazoa > Chordata > Actinopteri > Galaxiiformes > Galaxiidae > Galaxias > Galaxias olidus. Next base: position 61,170 of record JAPMUY010009097.1, read on the forward strand.
AAAAATCAATGCCCTGCCTGTTGAACACCATGTCTGTAGCTATGACAGTGTGACACTGACCTGCTCACTATCCTGAGAAGAGCAGCCACCATGCTAGAGACTAAGCCCGGAAACCTACAAAGCCCCTGGGAAACCACAGAGAGTGGTCAGTCTTGAAAATGGACAACACACGCACAGCTCAGCTAATTGTGTCGCAGCCACAGGCAATGACAGGGATCATTATCCAGAGCTACCTTCGAGGCCGGCAGCAGTTTGTGGACGATTTAACTAGATTAGGATTACCGCATGCACCGCACTGATGAGATTATTCCTCAGAAAACATACACCCCATGGGCGAACATGGGATTTAAACAGTGATAGATACGGCATGGATATGGACGCAGCGGATAAAGTGACAAGTATAGAACGCTGACACACAAACACACCACACTTAATGAGTCATTTGACAGTGCCCTTGTCTTGTTGGAAGCAGTAGTTGATAGCAGTTTAATGATAATTCCACTATCTGTCATTGAAATCATATGAGCTCTGGTATTACAGTGCTCAATACACAACACCAAGGTTTGGTAAGGGGGAGGGGAAGGGAGCAGCGCGGTGTGAATTGAATACACAGACAGGATTGTGGTTGGAATAAAAAAATAAAAAAGTAACATTCAAGGGAAAAACGTTGCATAAATAAAGAGCCAAAAGAAGAGAGAGAATGGTAAAAATAGAGGCAGACAGAAGGAGAATACGTAATGAATAAGGTTTGGTGCTAAAGCGGCTGTATTTGTCTCCCTGCAATGGCTGCCTGCTTGACTGCGGCTGACGCAAAATGGAGCCGGGGAGCAAGGGGAGGGAGCGAGCAACAGCGGCGCAGAGGGAGAGCAGTGGGAGCAGAGGGGAGGGAGGGAGGGGATGGGGTGGTGGGGAGAGAGATTCATTTGTTGTTTTCTCATCTCATTCTGTGCTCTTTCTCTCTCACCTTGGCCCAGATTCTCACTTTCTGTGTTATTCAACGCGAAGAGACAGAAGACTGAAGATAGAGAGCATGTGGGGAGAAAAACGAACAGGCGCGCGGACGGCCACACACACACACACACACACACACACACACACACACCTCGTGGCGAAGCTGTTGGCTCACGCCTGTTATTACTTCCTAATGACTTGATAAGCACTTGTACGTGCGAGCGCAGCCTGCTAATGGGACTGGACTGATGTCAGAGAAGCGGCGCAGAGCAAAGCAGAGCCAAGGTGATGTTGAGCTGACAGGAAGGGGAGAAGCTGGCTGCTGGGCCGGGAGGCTGACGGCTAGATCCTATGGGATCAGCAGCGGCCGGGCAACCATGCTTCAAGCCTTTCGTAATCTGGTGGGCAGGCGGGGGAAAACCCCCTTAATCTCTGTTAAGAGACGACGTGCAGACTGAGAGTAGGGACCGGGCAGGACTCAGGGCACTGGCAGAGCACAAAGTCAAGGAGAGGGAAATCCTTTCATCTGTAAATTCAGCCGGCGCTGAGGGCTTCAGTGTGGGAGAAAGAAAGGAGCTCAGTGGGATTCACCTGAATGAATGCAATCAATACACCTCCAAGGACTGAACAAGCAGGTGGCAATATATTGTAGGAGCCTGCCTTTATTCAGAACTCTTACTGGCGGGTCTAACAATGGCCTAGCACTGAAAAATAACATACAGTGAAGTAGCAGAAAAACATCCAGTTTATTTTGCTCATTTTCTAGCATAAAGGTTCTTGCTGCGAAGATTTGTCACAACTTTCACCTTTTTTTTTTCACTCAGTACAGTTCTCTGAGGTTTTAATTAAACTGTGAAAGAAGCTTTTTTTCCTCTCACAGTAAGGTTATGACCAGTAAATAATAATCTAGCATGGCAGACTGGCCTTGTGGCTGACTGTGTGTGCTCTTCAAATGCTGTTTGAATATCTAACCAACAATGAGAGAGGGTTTGGTCAGTTTATGTTAGCCTATTCAAATCTAGTATCTGACAAAAACACAGTCTGATTCCAGAAACAAACCTACATTTCCCCAGATGCCAATTCCTGGGCGACCCCAGTAGCACATTATCACTGTGATTTGGTACCAGTAGCAAATTGAATGTACCCCATGGAATAAATAATATATTACCAACCTAGGGTACTTATTCCCCCATTCACATGGCAAATCCTCCAGGAGGACACAGCATATCACTGGCACAGACAGACTTTTTCATGATCATCACCAAGCCATCCACACACACACACACACACAGTAAAACACTATTCATACAGTTAATCCGTATCCTCTCAGGGGTAAAACACTGCCACCGCTTCCTCAATATCTAAAGCCAAACTCTGGGGTCTTCCCAGTCCAACTGATCAAATCTACTTTAGTTGACAAATCAAGGCAGAAGCAAAAGCGATCAATCTAATTAACAACCTCAATATTTACAACAATCCAAGATCGAGGGCCAGTGAAAGGGAGCTGCAGAGTCTGGCATCAGACATGTATCACCTATCAGCGTCAGTCTTTCTCCGTCGTCCTCACTACCACACCAGCTAGCTCTTCTCAGATTCATAGCAAAGGGTCATCCACTAAGTCTATTTAGAAAGTATGTTGTTACGACTGCCAAACTTCGTATAGCATGGGCCAAAGAGTTTAATGCTAATATGCCAACCATGGTATCAACGACTAATACAAAATGTAATTAAAGATTACATTTGACGGTGGAGCTGCTAGAAGCTGGAAATCATTGGATCCAACTCAGAATGATACAGCTGTTTGGTAAATGGGACAACCTGTTATTTTCGCTGCATCATGAAAATATTAATAATTTAAATAGCTGCAGTTATCTATTTTTTTTAAACTTGACAACCAACAACAAAAAAAGAGCTCAGTACTTAACTCAAATAAATTGAAACCATAACTCACTCACAACGAGGAATAATCATATCCACCTCGCAAGCTCCAACTCATTAAAATGAAGTTTAAATACTTCACTCTATTGCCTGTTCAAAAGACTGACTGGAATTATCTTCTAGGTCTGCCATAGGCATACCGTCGGCCTAGTGGGTAGAACTGCTACCTGGTGACTAAAAGGTCATGAGTTCAAGCCCGCCTGGGAACACCACCACCAATTTGCTCTAAGTTGCTCCAGGGTGACTGCCCCTGTAATTTCACTCATTGGATAAAAACATCTGCTAAATGACTGTGATGATTGACATAACACGTATACAAGCTGCCTTGAATGGATCAGACAGGTGGGTATGAAAGCACCAAGCAGCAGCTAAAACCAGACTCCTTGGCAAAACCTTAATCAGCTGCTAAAACATCATCCCAACCTCCTGACAGCCAGTTCCAAAAGGATCGCTCAAAGGCAATTTATCTGGGGGGATTTTACAACCTCCTTACACAACAGAGGTGGGGACAACAGGAGTTAGTTACAACAGGTCATTATCATGTTCTCTCTGTCTCTTTAAGAACAAAATAAAGAAATGACACTCACAGGACTGCTCACACTTGGATGAAGTGTTTTTTTATTGTGTAGGTAATAACGTTAATTTCCTTTGGGAACTCTAAGTTAACTAAAACGTCATTGATTATTAATCGATGGGCCTAACTAGTATAATAGAGTAAACTAACTGTAATGTATTTTTTTCATCCCAACACAAAAACTCTCCTATAACCAGAGTAATCAATTCCAAGCCGTCAATGGTGTTCCCCCGTGGTTGAACGTTAGCCAGAGAGTGCCGCTGCGCTGCCCCCTGACACAAAGAGCATTCTGACATACAAGACTACCTGCATGTCTGAGTGGCCTGGATCGCACCATGCATTGACACAGCCACGTGATTGTTCTTGCCCGCGCAGCTTTCAATTGGGCCTTTGAGATCAACTTGTCTCCCAGTCATACCAAAGAAGAACCGTAATCAAGGAACGCCCAAAATACAAAACCTAAAATTATTATGGCAAGCAAGGCTAGAATTTATATTAAAGTCAGCCCATATAATGGATTTCTATTAAATAGTTTTTCTTTTAGGAACCTGTAGTTTGAAGAATGGAAAGTTTAAACAAAATGTCCTTCTGTTTCTTTTTTATCATAATGAAAAATGAGTTGTATACCTTAAGTATATCAGGGGATAGTGAGGTATGTACTCATGTAAAATCATTTAATTGTTCGAAAAGATTAGGTAGATCCACTCAGTCACTGGTCAGAAATAGCTAAATGAATGAATGACAAAGCAGGCCCATGCTGAAGGAAACTGCCAACTGCATGCTCTGTTGACCTTATTCCCCAGCACGTAGTGGTTACAAACCATGACCTTTGCTTTTGTCTACCAGCGAGGGCAGAGGTCGTCACTCTTCCCCGTCTAAGCTAAAGATCGGGCAGGATTATCAAACCAAACAACAACCAAAAGTCAATCAATAAAATGGTGTGAGCTGTGAAAGACATCATTATGTGTGACAAGCCTCTGATATGTTCCAACAACATGGAAGCAGGCTCCGGTGGAATATAATCTTATCAGTGGCACATCCAATGGCTTTCCCGTCTCACTCACATTTGAGTGGGGACTGTTTAAACACTTATCTCAGTGGCAGAAACATCATACAGGGGCCACTGAATAAGAAAAAGTGGCTACTGACATCTATATGTCCACACACAGTCAAAAAAGTAAAAGATAATAACAATTATTGAATGATCCTGATAATCCTTTGAACATGATTGGGAGCATACATGTATGGGGATCCTTTGATAAACAGCAGATCATAGACTCTAAAGGACCTATAGTATTGTAGTCTCAAGTACGCCAGTCACAATCCAGCCCAAATGTATCTTCTGGGCACAACCAAAATGTAAATGACAGTAGCACAACTGTAAAACTAATCTATTCCACTGTTTAGGTGTAGAGTTTAAGTCACTTTTCATATAGTTTGCATGCTCTCACTAAACCATTTGCATTTGTTTTCATATTTCTGTAGGAAAGCTAATGTTTCCAAACAATACACCAACAGTAACCACTAGAAGTGATGACCAAACGCCCAAAAGCTTAGTAAATGCAAAAGACACTTACAGTATTTTCAAAAACAGTGCCAAGGCCTAATTTGCATGTCCTTAAATGCATTTACAGTCTCTTTTCACGAGGCATAGAAAGTGATACTGTGATAAGTGTATTATGCATGCTGCAGGCAGCACGTCATAAAATACTTGCCAGGCAACAAGCTGGCAGAAAATCACATGGCTACAAGTGTTACATAACTGCTTTGTTTACAATCAAGGATCTCTCTCATGAGATACGGCCTTTGACTAGGCCAAACTCTACGGGTTGTCTGTCAACACAACAGCAGAAGTGAGTAATAAAAAAGGGTTGGCCTGTGCTTTAGGAAACCTGTGGGGTTGAACACTTACAAGAACCCATCCCCCCACAGTGACTCACGTTTCCCCGCTAAATTTCCTACAGAAGGGGGCGGGAAAGATACACCACACAAAGTTCATGATGACCAGAATAAAATAAAACCCTCCATGTCACGATTCATTAAACGAACGACCTGTTATTTTGAAGATCAACACTCAAAATATCTAGTCAAGTTACGCATTAGGAAAACTAGGCCAATTAAGAGACAAAGATAATGGCAACCACTTATTGTTGCAAAACACAATTGCAATATAACCAATTTTGCAACTACAACTAGATTGACAGCAATTCATAGTTGTAAACAAGCTGCCAAAAACTTGCGACTTACCGATCTACACACATGCATCGGTAATATTGATAGCAAGTCTTAACACTAACGAGTCTGTAAATAAGACAGGATGATGTCGTGCACTTCTTTAACCAAGACGAAGAAAACACGTCACATTGTTGCATACTCGTTTTATTTGTTAGAAGGACATGTATGCTCTTGCACTGCTGACATGTACGTATGGCAAAGAGAAGGCAGTCGTTATCCATTTTCTTGCAAGTTGACTTGCCGAACAATCCGAGCTAGCTTGTAAGCTAATATAGTGCTGATATTGTAGCTGGAAAGAGAGAAAGCACATTCACCTCCGTTCGCTGTTGTGCCCATCCCCCATCTACCAGCCATCCCTGTGTCCACCATCTTTAATCTGAACCGCGTCTCTTTTTCCCTGCCCAAAACATCACTAAAACACAAGACACTCACCTTTACCGAGCATCGCTGAATCAATTATCACCTTCCGAAATCATAAATCGATATATATATTAATAGTGTGAGGATTTTAATATTGAAAATTGGCTGTGAGAACGGAACCGCGCCTTGGAGAAGAGCAGCAATCCTAAACTGCCATCTGGTGGTATTTTCCTCTCTGTAATGCAGTTGGAATGGCGCAGCCTCATACCGGGACCACGCTGCCCCCTGGCGGACACAAGGCTCCGCGGACACGCGCCCCGGGGACGAGGAGCGGGAGCGAGACACTGCAGGACCCCGACAACATAGCACTAACGGGAACGCGCCCAGAAGGAAAAGAGTGCTCTTTCTCTCTCTCTCAATCACTTTCTCTCTAGCCCTGTCTCCCTCTCCCTCTCTCTCTCCCTGTAGGATAACAATCAGAGTCCAATCTGGATGTCAATTTGGGTTATTTGTTCCAATGTGTTTCCTGTAGACACTCACTTGTGAAATAGTTTGGGGTATATATCAACTTTGCAACTGGTTCTATAGATAGTGTTTGTGCCAGCATACAAGTTCACAAAAATTATTTATGACAGGCAGTTTTTACTGTCATACTTAACGGTGTCACTTTCATCGTGCTATTACAGTTTGACGTAAAGCAAACCGCATTTATTTAGTTACCCATCTGTCTTCTTGCTCAAACCTACAATTCCTTTAAATAATGAAAGGAGGAATGATAAACAAAATGGAGGGATATGGGAAATAAATATATCAGAAGAAAAAAAAACTCAGCTTTTACTCTAAATTGTTCAAACCACAGAAAGAAAATAACAGACAAACAAACTCAGAGTGGCAGACACACACACACACACACACACACACACACACACATACACTTTAACAATAAGATGTTTTCTGCAGCAACGCCACGTAATGCTATGTCCAGCTGAGGCCAGATGGCTGTAAATTAAAGGTTTGTTCTCTCATTCTCACTCTGTCTATTTATTTCTATTTCTTGCTCCTTTTTTCACTAACAAACACACAAACACACACTGTAGTGGCCTTGAATTTGTGGTGTTTTTTTTTTCATCATAGGTGTTACATGGCTGGAGTGTTTTGTTTGTTTATACAAATACTGATCATTTGGCCACTGGTCTTATGAGTGAGTGAGCTCCTACTTAAGACAGACTAGTCACACCATGATGTTAACTAAGAGGGATATATCCTTCTCCCTGACAGGCATGGGACACAACATCAGGGGCTTCATGTGTCAAACGTTTCAACCCAAACCCTGACTCTTACCACCTCTCACCCATCTTATGGCTATAGGTCTCACCCGAGCACGCACCTTCAGACTAACCCCAGGTGAGGATGACTCCTTTCAAGACCCACTAAATCCGTTCCAAAGTCACACCATTTATTTTACCACAACCGTTCAGTCCAATAAACACACATACGCACACACACACACTCAAACACACTCACTTCCTTGATCACTGACTCCATCCTCCTCCTGTTAGAGCCCTTCCAGCTCACTCGCCCAGCGTGAGAAAGCCCCTCTCTTCGTCTGATTATTCTCTTGTCATGGAGATGGGTTTCTTTCAGCCATGTTGAGCCACCCACAGACAACAGTGGTAGCCTGTGCAGTAATGTATACAGAAGACACAATAAACACACTGACAGCTGTACAGTGAAATTAAATGGGGAAAAAAGCATAATATGCACGCTAATATGCACAACACGAATGCACAAATTAACAAACAAGGACACACGCACATGCTGAGAACGAGAGCAGGCCTTCGTGCATCTAAAGTTCACTGCCCCGCTACAAGAGCCTATATAGGCGAAGCTGGTAACCATAGCAACATAGTGTGCACGGCTGGTACAGCAGTAACACAGCCCCTCCAGACCATCGGCCTAATCAGTGACTATCACTCACGTACTCATAGCAGGAAAACAGGCCAATCTAGCCGGCAGGATATCTTAATCTGTCACTCTCAGATCACATACAGACTGGAGCCAACGAGAGGCTGTGGACGGGGTCTGAACCTTTTCTAATGGGATGTAATAAGAGTTTATTAGTGATGCCCACAGGCTGGGAATGTTAACTTGAATGTGAGTATTTTTTTTTTTGCAAGTTGGTCAGCGTGTGTGCCTCAAGCTGTTCTTTTTTAAATTATTGTCAACCTTGCTAACCATATTTTCAGTCGAGAGCCATGTGTCCTTTTTCTCTCCCTCTCTCTGTCTTTCTCTCCCTCTGTCTTTCTCTCTCTCTCTCTCTCTCTCTCTCTTACACACACACACACACACACAAACACACAAACACACAAACACACACTCACTCTCTCTCCGCCTCTCTCTTAATCCCCCTCCCACCCCCCACCCCACTCTGGCTCTGCTCCCGCAGCCAAGGTAATGTAAAATAGATGAGAGAGAGTGCTGTATTTTCAGGCTTAGACCGTTAAAGCCTATCACCACCTTACTGCAGAAACAAGACAGGCATCATCAATCATCCAAGCGCTCTAGGCTCTAGCACACGCAAACATAGGCACAAAGACAAACACAGGCCCAAAGACAAACACAGGCCCAAAGACAAACACAAGCACAAAGACAAACACAGGCACAAAGACAAACACAGACCCAACCCAAAACTGGCAAATAGTGCGGTATAGGTTTGTCCCTGACTCTAGCAGGCTTGTAGTTGGGCCAGGCCGTTTGTTCAGGTTCTTGGCCGGGGTGCAGGTGAAAGATCCCTTCAATACTACTCCAGTAATGAGACAGCAGGGCACCTCTGAATAATGATGCTCCGTTTATGGATCAGAAACACTCTGCCCCTGCGACACAACTTAAATTACATTGGTGGAGTGTTTTAGTGTGTTGGATAGAAAAAGTGTGTGCGTCCATGGGATATGGAGAGAGAGAGGGAAGGGGTCGATGGTAGAATGCAACCATCGTTGGTTCATGTTTCCTGTGTATGTAGGGGAGGCATCCTAATGTTTTTTTTCTCGTCAGCAGCGGTCATAAGTAGATCGGTACCCACTGGTTGACAGCCAGAAGGCACCAGTGTTCACCGTTGCAGGGGCTGGTCCTCCAAGGCATTTCATCTGCGTGTTTGAGGCTAAAGGATAAATCCTCAGAGGGAGCTGGAAGAGAATGAGAACAAATCATAGGAAGTTAACCTTTTCCGTGGAGCACCCCGGCATCCCCCCCCCACCGCAACCCAACCGCTTTTCATAATTTATTTCACACTGAACAGAGTGGCTGAGACCGAGGGATGGGGAAAGGATGAAAGCCTTTGATTCTAACTCTAGGAGGTCCTCACACTCATGGAACACCTCCCACTCTCCATACTTCTTTCTGTCGTCTTCTCCTCAGCGAGGCACCTCAGTACTTTTAGACACATTCCGTCTCCTTCTCTCCACTTAACTCACCCCCCCCCCCCCCACCCACCCACCCCCACCACACCATGATATTGACCTATTTCTAAGAAAGAAATCTGATCCGAAGAATATGTAGGTGAATTATTTTCAAAATCGACCATTCTTGGATTTGAATTGTGGCTAAAATAGCCAATGTTATTCATCTACTCCTCTTCATTGTTGCCATAGAAACAGTGCATACTTATACCCCCCCCCCCCCCCCCCGTTCGATAACAGAGGACAGTCAGACACACCCCCACACTCGGCCCCCACGCATCTCCACCCGGAAACACACACACACACACACAGGCACAAAGAGAGAGAGAGAAAGAGAGAGAGAGAGAGAGAGAGAGAGAGAGAGAGAGAGAGAGAGAGAGAGAGAGAGAGAGAGAGAGAGAGAGAGAGAGATTACACCCAAAATACCCATATCATAAGATTAGGATTCAAACATATCTTAGCAGAGTTTAGACACCATTCATCTCCTTATTTCCACTTAACTGAGACACCCCTCCACAGCCGGCTAATGGGCAGAAAGCCAGGTATGGGCCGGCAGAAACACTCATGCCCAAAGGCACCATTGCAGACCTTTTGTTTCCAAACTCAAAAGCTACACAAAAAGAAGACTTTTATCGATGTTCACCAGTAAGCCTCCCCATCTGTTGTTCTCTGAGGTGAAAGATCAACAGGTCCTTCAAACCAAAACACAACTCAGTGATTTCAAACACATTTTATTGTAGTTTATTACCTTATGTCCCCAAAAGCAGGATACAATGCTAAGTAATAGGCAGAGAAAATAGCAACTCAAACTCTCTCTCTCTCTCTCTCTCTCTCTCTCTCACACACACACACACACACACACACACACACGTCTCACACACACACACACACACACACACACACACTTCGGTGATCAGGATCGTAGTCCTGATGGTGCTTTGCCACGCATGCTCATATGTAATTACTGCCTCCCATGACATCTCTTTTCGCAGGAAAAAGATGAGTCTCTCTCGCATGCTCTCTTTGCCGCTCTTATCTCTCTCTCTCTCTCTCTCTCTCTCTCTCTCTCTCTCTCTCTCTCTCTCTCTCTCTCTCTCTCTCACTCACTCACTCACACTGAGCTGAGAAGGATTTCTCACTGTAGGTGATGTGAGAGTGCACTGGAGACAAGATAGCAGTTTCCCCCAGAAATAAAGGACGCTTGACGGTCTTAGCACACAGTTTGGGTCACCTGAGACAAAGAGAATAAGAGGATGGACGAATGGAACTCTTTTCTACAGCGACAAGCAGGTTGACCTGCCAATGATTAGCTCTTACTGTTCATCTCGTCGGATATACTGATTTTGAGAGAGCAGGTGAGATCGTCTTGATTATTTTTGGTTCTTTACTCTGTATTACAACCTTCGGTGTGATCTCAGGTGATCACAGCAGCAAGAAATATGAACTGAACAAATGGTGACGCTGCTGTTCATAAGGTTACTCACGGTGACAGATTAAATGATTGATTATGGCATTGCCTACGTTTTGCCAAAAAACCACGGGTGTAGCGAGTGTAAGCGAGTACGCGCCTTGATCCATTCATAAATTTGACTTGATGGAAAGATCTTTGATGCGTTTGGTCTTGGCACAAGTTATTAGGAGCTATTATTATGAGCTAGCTGGCTTGATGATAATAATTGTATCATGGCACACGTATCCCGATACTTAAATTTATTACGTGCACGCTACAAGAAACACCACAAGACAGCGTGTGTGTGTGTTCATGTCTGCGAGTCGGTAAGGAGCTAAAATAACCTTGACTTGACATGAGCAGGCAACGTTGATATGACGCACGCTCAGCGGACCAGACCGCGGCATCTTCTATTTGTCCTTCTAGAAGAAGCTCAAATCGGCTAAACTAGTTAGCAGGAACCCATGTATTGTTTTTACGGGGATTATTTGAAACTGCTTTGCGGATCATGCACTGAAGCCTAAGACACGAACTCAGGCTATTGATTTGCTCAATGATTGATTGAAATCCACTCCATGAGTCAGAATAAGAGCTATTTGACGTGAAGTGATGGTGCAGCCCACCTTTCTCATCTGGTCTGGTTAGTTTAAGCAGACCTTCTTTAATGTAGGGTTGTGTAAGGTGTAAAAGCTTCCCTTTGACCAGACAGCCACAGCATTGCAGACGCTGCGTCAACCTGCATGGTAAATTACTACCATTGACTGGAGCACCAGACAAGAGTATGCTAATCGAATGTATCTTTTATTTAAATGTATGTTCTAATTCATAGCCCTATCAACACAACCCCCCCACCCCCCCACCCCCACCCCACCCCCCTCAAGTCTAATCGCATCAAGCATCTCTAGATTCTGCATTCCCTTCATACAAGTTGTCTGAAGAGGTTAGCTAAAGCAGAGTCAACAGTAACCTACTAATCACACCCTGTCAATAAGAGTATGGAAGAGATACTTGAGAGGAGCAAGACAAAACCGGGCTGGAAGGAAGCGAGTCTCCACCTGTGATACTGAGGGAGGTGAACTGATTGGCAGTAGAGTAAAAAATAGCACGGATTGGAATCTATGGCGGAAAGGAGAGAGATGGTGAGGAAATGAAAAAGCACATGTTGAAAAGAATTACAGTGAGAAAGGGACAAAAATAAGCCTAGAGCATTGAGTTACAGGTTATGTAACAATATTATGTTGCAGGCAGGAAATGTTCATCCATTGCAGTCTGTGGTGGTCGATGTGAAGAGCCAGATGTACGCAATTTTCTTTGAGAGTGATTTGGTCTTAAATTAGTTTCTCAGTCAGCATGACTTCTCCGGCAGTAATAACAGATCCAGTTGAAATGAAGCGGCTATTTCCATTAATAGGTTGATTTAGTTTAGAGTATGTTAGTCACTTGTGTGAATATTATGAATATCAGATTTCACACTGGGAACTTTGTAAAAAAAATCTGAGTTGAAACCATTTAAAGTACATTTTACAATACATTTCTGAAAGCTTCAGGTAAAAACGTAAAAAATAAAATCTCCCTCCCAGCCCTGTACTATGGACTGTGTTTGTGACACTTGCCTTCTATCTTCCACAGGTGTCAATCAGGTGTTACCATGGAGTCGACTCATCTCCTTGGAAGTGCTAAGAAGAGAGTGAAGATCCACCCTCACACCGTCACCGCCAAATACGCCACGCACACACCCTACTCGCCCCAGCCCGGCGTGCACACACACTTTCCGCAGCCAGGAGACGAGGGCTACGATGACGCCCCTTCCTTCGAGGACTTTGGCTCTTTTGTGGAGGAAACGTCGGACAGGAAAAAGCTGACGGAGGGCAGGAAGTGGCATCAGACTCTGTTTGGAGGGAGGGATAAGGACAAGGGCACGCCCTCTGCTTCAGGATCCAGGGAGGGGCGCGAGGGGGCAGCGGGAGGTCTGAAAGGATCAGGGGGAGGGGTGGGAGAGCAGTTGGCCAGTTTTGGCGAGGCTTCTGTGTCTGCGTCTCGACTGACTTGGTTGGGGCTGTGCGGAGCGGCCCTGGCCCACGGCTGTTTGATTGTGTTGACCCGCCTGGCCTCGCAACGCTTCAGTCTCGGACCCCTGTTTCTGCTCCTGGTACGGTCCGTTCTCCAGCTCCTGTCTGTGGCTGTACCACTCCAGAGGGGGGAGCACCTTTTAGGGCCGGAGGGCTATCGCTCACGCCTGGTCTTTTATGGAATCACCTACTCCCTTTCCCTATGCTGTGCCTACTCCTCGCTTTCCTTTGTCGCCCCTGGAGACGCCTCGACAACCTGGCGCCTGGCAACCACCGTCCTGTCTGCTGTACTGGCCTTCCTGCTCCTGGAGGAGAGGCTGGGATTCGCCGATGGTGTCGCCATAGCGGTCGGTGTGTGTGGCCTGGGACTGGTGCTGGTTCCTACTGCTGACGGCTCCGGATCAAGTTCACCAGGCAGGCCGGTGGAGGACCCGGCTCTGTTCTGGAGGAGTGCGTTTGGCTGGTCTCTGTCGGTGATGGCTGGGCTCTGGATGGCGCTGTCCATGGTCAGTTTCCGTTCCCTGAAGGAACGGGTGAATGTCGGCACAGCTCTTTTCACCGTCAGCTGGACCGGATGTGTGCTGGCTCCAATTTCTATGTACCTGCTCCAGGAGGTCTGGGTGTGGCCTTCGGGGGCCCCAGCCTGGGGCCTGGTCCTGGGACTGGTTGCCTGCTCAGTGGGGGCCTTCCTGGGGATGACCCACGCCCTCACTCGTCTCCAGCCTGCTCTAGTCTCAGCCTCTCAGAGCCTGGAGGTCCCCTTCGCCATGGTGCTGCAGCTGGCCGTGCTGCCATTGGCTCCTGCGGCCTGTGAGGTCATTGGGGGCGTGGTGGTGGTTGGGAGTGTTGTTTGGCTGGTGGTCATTAAGCTCCTCCCCTCTCGCGGGACTGGACGGAAACAGAGAGAGGAGTACGAGGAGATCCTGGACTCACCCATAAAATAGATCTGTGCTCCCTTCATTGTTGTCTCTCTTACCAATGTCCCCCCATTTCTTTGCCCTTTTTTCTCTAAGGCTTGGTTGGTATAGATAATATACATAAGGGGCTGGTGAATGTCCACAGCAGATGTATTTATTTTGTATGTCTTTTGCTCATGAACTAGTGCCAATGTTGTGTCGTCTGTTTTGGTGGCCATGTGATGTGATATTAAATTTTCGATGGTGTACAGTGCTTCTCTTGTCTGCTGCCACATTCATTCTATAACAGTCTAATCAATCTCTCCACTGACCGCAAGGAATCCTAGACTCAATGTAACACACGTGTGTGTGTGTGCGTGCGTGTGTGTGTGTGTGTGTGTGTGTGTGTGTGTGTGTGTGTGTGTGTGTGTGTGTGTGAGTGTGTGTGTGTGTGTGAGTGTGTGTGAGTGTGTGTGTGAGTGTGGGTGTATTTCACTTTGTGGGTGAAGTGTCATTGACTTTCACTAGCCTGCAGAGAGCCAGCCAAGGGGATCAATGCCATCAATGAGACTACGAGCGTCAAAGAGAATGTGGTGGGATGGAGCGAGAGATAAAGAGAGCGATAGAGAGAGAGAGAGAGAGATTGGGAATATTGGAAAGGATCAGAGAGAACAAGCAAGAGGTAAAAAGGCTAGGAGTGGAGGTAACATCTGAGGAGAAAGGGAAGCGAGAGAGAGAGAAAGATCGGGGAAGAGAGAGGGCATAGAGGTGTGACATGTCTTGACTGTGTGTGGCCAGCTGCCAGTTAGCAGCTCCAATGTAAACGGAAGCAGTTCTTTAGACTAATAAGGACCACTCAGAGAGGCGCACCGTCTTTGTTCATGCTCTCTCGTCCTCTCTTTCTCAACCCTCTCGTAGCCACTCGTATTCTTTCACCTTCTTCTCGCCCACTGCTGCTCTTCATGATCCTCTCACACTGGTGGTGATTCTCCTGTCTCATGTTACAGTACATCGAACCCTGTGACATTTTCAAACTAGGTCAAGGTAGAGAAAGCACCCACACCCCGGATCTGGTCTGCAGTCCTGTGCCCAGCTGGAGATTTATATGGAAACACATAAATGGTGCATGAACACAAATGCACGTGCGCACACGTGCACACAAACAGACCTGCAGTCATGTACAGACTATAAACCCTTTTAATTAGTGAACACGTGAGTGTGGTGACAGTGAAATGTGTTAAAGAATGCGCTGTGCTTATATTCACCAAATATATATTCATATATTCACCATATATCTCCTTCTATCTCTGATTGCAGTAAAACCACTACACCCTTAAAAGTCAAGATCAGAGGATAACACAAATGCAAATGCTTTTTCCCCTTTTATAATGTGCAGATGGAAAGGATTTTCTAAGTAACACACACACACTACCTGGTGTGGCCCTATAGCAGTAGTGTGTGTGTGTTGACTGGTGATTAGGCGGCAGGAGGGGCTGTCTGCAGAGTAATAGGTCTGGCAAAGCTTCATAAATCATAAACACCCACGGCTTCATAAGTCCCTGCCCGTGCATAAACATAGCGCTCATGTCGCAAATAAGGGAAAGAAGTCTGAGGAGGATTAACGCTCAACACTGTCAACTGACTTGGGAACATTACTACTCTTGTCCATCACCACAGCGACCACATCTATAGACGCTCGCTCGCACACGCACACACACACACTTACAGGCACGCGCAGGCTCATAAAAAAGCAGGCAGGCAGGCAGACCGGCAGGCAACCAAGCAGACAAACACACACACACACACACACACACACACACACACACACACACAACCACCTATGTGAGTAAGCCTATGACTTAATAACAGCTGAAGATGGAAGAGGGAGGAACTTTTTCCATGAGAATTATTAACAAATTTTGGAATTATTTATTAAACAAAACAAACTGTAAAACCTTAACATTGAACAGTACATAGTATATCCATTGTAACTATAAAAAGGCAGTCTTTTCCATGATTATAGATAGGATTTGAAAATGATATGCGCTGCATTCTGTGAAATCTGCCCAAGAAAGACCACTGAAAGTCTTTAATTCATTCATTCTGTCCACTCTAGTGATCTATCTCTTTGTCTCTCCTCCTTCTGTTCCCTCTTTCGTTCTTGCCTTCCACCAGCCTGTTTAACTGCACCTGCACCTTCTGTAGCTCAGCTGCTATGTTAGTTAAGACACTCGCCAAGTTTTCAACATCCAGCTGTGATGCCACTTGCTGTTCCTTCATTCCGGACGAGAGCAGGTTGTCCCCAAAATCTTGTACTGCTCCCAAACCCCCAGGCCTTGTGACTCCTGGTCTGATCTCACTCAGCGCCTCCCCTTGATCAGGCACGGTCTCTTTTTGTCTTTCCCCAGTAGGTTGCGACCCATTGGATCCCGCTCCCTGCTGTACCACTCTCTCCTCCAGCCTTCGCACCCTGGCATTCTGCTCTTGGACGCCCAACAGGAGATGCTGTAAGGTGGTGTTCAGCCTCCACTCCCTCTCCGCTCCCTCCTGTCTGAGCTCCGACAGGCCTCGCTGCAGCCTGAGGCTCGCCTGCTCCATCTGACCCCGGCACACTGACTCTAGGGTTGCTGAGCACTGGTGGCAGGTTCCCTTGGCCAGCTTCTCTATGTGGCTCCTGAAAGAGGCCATGCCTACACAGCACTTCTCCTGGACTTCCAGTAGCATGTTTTGTCTCATGGTCGAGTCCTCCAGGTTCACAAAGAGCTTGTCCCAGCGGGTGAGCTCTGCCACCTGGCATGGGGAGGCTGTTGATTCCCCTTAAACAAAAAGTGTGAGAAACATTCAAGGACCACAATGACCAAAGCTAAGTTCAACGCGTCATTTAAAGGATGACTGATTTCCTTTCTATGTTGACTGGTTTGATTTATAGGGGAAATTCTACTTTTGTTCAAAATATCAATTTGACACTGATATATTTACACATGTTTAAAACTGACATAAAATAAATTTGAGAGCCAACTGGCCTTCGCAGGATCATAAACACTTCGGACAAACGTGCATGCCTTGATTCTACCGACAGAGTGGGAAGAACAGAAAAAGATGAAGAGAAGGGTCATTGAGTTTGAAACAGAAGAATAAATGGAGAAACTCACCCTGCTCATGCTCCTGAGTGATCTCGTTTCCATAGTTATCTGGGTAGACCACCTCATACTCATCAGCGGCTGTACACAGTGTCAAAGCTACACAGCAGAACACGCAGAGCACCTGCCATATCCTGCACGCACTCATCCTGCAGCTTCTGAGTGTGCAGATGTAAGAAAAATGAAAGAAAAAATAAGGCTAAATGGCCTATTCCAGTTTTCTCTTTGCTCTTTCTTTCCTTCGTTCTTTCTTTCTTTCTTTCTTTCTTTCTTTCTTTCTTTCTTTCTTTCTTTTTTTCTTTCTTTCTTTCTTTCTTTCTTTCTTTCTTTCTTTCTTTCTTTCTTTCTTTAGCTTTGGGTCTCTCTTTGCCGTCTCTATGTAAAGTCATAATGAGCCAGCTGCTGTCTCTGCTGACTGTTATAAACGCAGCACCAGGAAAGCAGAGAGGAAGGGGGAGGAAAGGGGAGGAGGGGGGGAGGAAGGATTGGGGTGGTCGAATGAGTCATGCGTCAGTGGAGGTAACGTGTCAAACCAAACCTGACTTCTCTGACTAGTGTTTTAGAGAGGAGGTTATTGAGGTGGGAATGGGGATAGGGGGGTGGGTGCTGGGGCTGAGGGTGGGGGTCGGGTGCTGGGGGCTGGGGGTGGGGGGCTGGGTGCTGGGGGCTGGGGGTGGGTCTGGGGGGTAGTGGTTTGCATAGAGCAGTTTAAGGCCAAAGATTAGTGAGAGACGTAGAGAAAACTGAGTTTCAAATGGGAGGAATGTGGTGTTACACAAAAAACGATATAAATAATAGATTACCACCCCCGAGATAAACCACCCCCGTGTTGCTTGAGTAAATGAAGTATTTATATTCTGAATAAAATCTAGGAAGCATGTACCCACCCAATTGATCCAGGTTTTTCCATCCATTTTCCTTCCTCTCAGTTTATCTGTCCACCTATGAATCAGTCTGCACCCGGGAATGGTATGTAGACTTCTGGGTCAGACAGCAGGACCCATCAGGTCAGGGTCGGAGGGGGAGCGCTCCATCCACCAAACTAAAAGATTGATAATAGGTTAATCTCAAAATGAGAGTGAACTCTTTTCTTAAATGTCCAATTCAAAGTGGAAGTAGTGGAGATAATTTGAAATGACATGCAGAAGTTACGCAATTGAAAGTGTGAATTTATTATAAAGTGTAATGTAAGATGTAGAATTTGTGTTTGGAAACATGTTATTGACATGTTATGAAGCAGCTTAGTCAAATGTATAAGCATGGTAATAAACACCACATTGGAAAAATTCAGTTGAGGAGAATCGTGTTGCCTCAATGTAAACTTTCCAGAATAGTCAGTCTAAAATGTTGTCATCACATCATTTGGACTCAGCTCCCTGTAGATGTGTCAATCAATCATTCAGTCAGGGAAGTCCAGGGAAAGAGGACAGTTTGGATGGGTAGGGGATGGAGCAGGATGTTGGCTGCTTTATTGCAGGAAAGGCAACAGCTGCAAGGAAAGAGAAGGAACAGATTAAACAAGAATGTAAAGAGATATACGTACATAAATAGCTATTCTTTTTTATTGTTTAGTATTGTTTAAATGCTGCAGGCAGAAGTGACCTCAATATGCCTAGCTAATCTCCCTCAAGCCATAAAAAAACATTTGTAAATTGAGAGTGAGGGACAGGAAAAGGGGGGGAGATAGTGAGACATAAATGCATAATTGGAGCAGTGGGACCATTTGTCCATCTGTCAGTCCAATAAGGTG
>JAPMUY010009100.1:0-55000 GCA_026901105.3 Galaxias olidus
GCTTCAGCTAAAAGGTCACCTGTATGGCATCTTCACTGCACCTTTTTCATACCCTGCCCTCGCTCAATTACATTTGCCAGGAGAAATTTATCATTCTTATTTTCCGCTGCCGAAAGCTTGCCAACTTTTTCTCCACCGGCTGGAATTGATTTTTCAATGCGGCATTCGCTAAAGGTGCACGTAGGTATTTTTCTCTTTTGAAACACAATCCCAGACAAACTTTTTTTTGACAAAGCAGACTGAAATCAGATTCAGCCATTGAGAGGATTTAATTGTGCTACAAATAATGGATTCCGTTTTCCAGAGATATAATTAATTTATCCTTGATCCATCGGGAGCTGGGGACACTGATCATTTCAAGGACCATAGAGGACTTGTGCATTTTGATGATGGGAGTCTTATGGAACGGATGGACATTTTAACGACTTGGTTAGGCCTTTTGTTTAAGTTCACTACACAATCTAATAGTCTGTGCCTTTTAAACACTGTTGGAAAAGAGACATGGTCTTATAAATTAAAACTAATAACAAAAATGTCTTGGCTTGATATTATTCTAAAGTTGAGTAAGAGGATCAAGGTGAAGGCACCGACCCACCCACCAACCCACCTGACCAGCACACCTTTAAACACCAGCCCACCTGACCAGCACACCTTTAAACACCAACCCACCTGACCAGCACACCTTTAAACACCAACCCACCTGACCAGCACACCTTTAAACACCAACCCACCTGACCAGCACACCTTTAAACACCAACCCACCTGACCAGCACACCTTTAAACACCAACCCACCTGACCAGCACACCTTTAAACACCACCAACCCACCTGACCAGCACACCTTTAAACACCAGCCCACCTGACCAGCACACCTTTAAACACCACCAACCCACCAGACCAGCACACCTTTAAACACCAACCCACCTGACCAGCACACCTTTAAACACCACCAACCCACCTGACCAGCACACCTTTAAACACCAGCCCACCTGACCAGCACACCTTTAAACAACACCAACCCACCTGGATGAATGTTGGACTTCTTTGCACCGGCGGTTACATTTTCTAAAGTTACCACAGGAAAAGGCCTGGGATGCATTTGGTTGTCAGGGAGGACTTCTGATCCCATTAACAAGTGGCAGTGTGCTTGAGCGGAGCTCTGAAACCTCCAGTTGAAAAGGCGTTTAGTTCAGACGGCTGCCTTCTTAAAGAGTCCCTCAAAGGAGTAATCCACCAGGGCAAAGTCATTACCACACTGTCTAAAGTGACTCTGACAGCTCCACAGAGGCAGGCCCACACACACACACAAATACACAAATAAACACACACAGACAAACAAATAAACACACACAGACAAACAAACACGCGTGAATCTCCAGCACACACGCCTCTACAGCCTGGTGGCTAGGGCTGCACGCGAGCGATAGGACGAGGGCTAGCGGTGGAGGTTTTAATCTGCTTGTGTGCAAGCTAGCATGGACGTCCACAGGCCAGAGATGCACGTCGTTTGTGTGCGCGCGTGTGTGCGTGCGTGTGCGTGCGTGCGTGTGTGTGTGTGTGCGTGTGTCTGTGTGTGTGTGTGTGTGTGACATTAAAGCACGTCCCAGCCACTCAGTCAGTCTCCCTGCTCTGTTCACAGAGTTTCGACTGCCCTGCAACGGGGACTAGACCAAAACAACCACAGCCACACAAACACAGCCTCAGACCCTGGGTACAGCCACACAAACACAGCCTCAGACCCTGGGTACAGCCACACAAACACAGCCTCCGACCCTGGGCACAGCCACACAAACACAGCCTCAGACCCTGGGCACAGCCGCACAAACAGCAGCCTCCGACCCTGGGCACAGCCACACAAACACACCTCCGACCCTGGGCACAGCCACACAAACACAGCATCAGACCCTGGGCAAAGCCACACAAACACAGCATCAGACCCTGGGCACAGCCACACAAACACAGCCTCAGAACCTGGGCACAGCCACACAAACACAGCCTCAGACCCTGGGTACAGCCACACAAACACAGCATCAGACCCTGGGCACAGGCACACAAACACAGCATCAGACCCTGGGCACAGCCACACAAACACAGCATCAGACCCTGGGCACAGCCACACAAACACAGCCTCAGACCCTGGGCACAGCCACACAAACACAGCCTCAGACCCTGGGCACAGCCACACAAACACAGCCTCAGAACCTGGGCACAGCCACACAAACACAGCCTCAGACCCTGGGTACAGCCATACAAACACAGCCTCAGACCCTGGGCACAGCCACACAAACACAGCCTCAGACCCTGGGCAACGCCACACAAACACAGCCTCAGACCCTGGGCACAGCCACACAAACACAGCCTCAGACCCTGGGTACAGCCACACAAACACAGCCTCAGACCCTGGGTACAGCCACACAAACACAGCCTCCGACCCTGGGCACAGCCACACAAACACAGCCTCAGACCCTGGGTACAGCCACACAAATACAACCTCAGACCCTGGGCACAGCCACACAAACACAGCCTCCGACCCTGGGCACAGCCACACAAACACAGCATCAGACCCTGGGCAAAGCCACACAAACACAGCATCAGACCCTGGGCACAGCCACACAAACACAGCCTCAGAACCTGGGCACAGCCACACAAACACAGCCTCAGACCCTGGGTACAGCCACACAAACACAGCATCAGACCCTGGGCACAGCCACACAAACACAGCATCAGACCCTGGGCACAGCCACACAAACACAGCATCAGACCCTGGGCACAGCCACACAAACACAGCCTCAGACCCTGGGCACAGCCACACAAACACAGCCTCAGACCCTGGGCACAGCCACACAAACACAGCCTCAGAACCTGGGCACAGCCACACAAACACAGCCTCAGACACAGCCTCCGACCCTGGGCACAGCCACACAAACACAGCCTCAGACCCTGGGCAACGCCACACAAACACAGCCTCCGACCCTGGGCACAGCCACACAAACACAGCATCAGACCCTGGGCACAGCCACACAAACACAGCCTCAGACCCTGGGCACAGCCACACAAACACAGCATCAGACCCTGGGCAACGCCACACAAACACAGCATCAGACCCTGGGCACAGCCGCACAAACACAGCCTCCGACCCTGGGCACAGCCACACAAACACAGCCTCAGACCCTGGGTACAGCCACACAAACACAGCCTCAGACCCTGGGCACAGCCACACAAACACAGCCTCAGAACCTGGGCACAGCCACACAAACACAGCCTCAGACCTAGGTACAGCCACACAAACACAGCCTCAGACCCTGGGCACAGCCACACAAACACAGCCTCAGACCCTGGGCACAGCCACATAAATACAGCCTCAGACCCTGGGTACAGCCACACAAACACAGCCTCAGACCCTGGGTACAGCCACACAAACACAGCCTCCGACCCTGGGTACAGCCACACAAACACAGCCTCAGACCCTGGGCACAGCCACACAAACAGCCTCAGACCCTGGGTACAGCCACACAAACACAGCCTCCGACCCTGGGTACAGCCACACAAACACAGCCTCAGATCCTGGGCACAGCCACACAAACACAGCCTCAGACCCTGGGCACAGCCGCAAACAAACATCAGACCCTGGGCAACGCCACAAACACAGCCTCAGACCCTGGGCACAGCCGCACAAACAGCAGCCTCCGACCCTGGGCACAGCCACACAAATACAGCATCAGACCCTGGGCACAGCCACACAAACACAGCCTCAGACCCTGGGCACAGCCACACAAACAGCAGCCTCAGGCCCTGGGCACAGCCACACACACAAACACAGCCTCCAGACCCTGGGTACAGCCACACAAACACAGCCTCAGACCCTGGGGACAGCCACACAAACACAGCCTCAGACCCTGGGCACAGCCACACAAACACAGCCTCAGAACCTGGGCACAGCCACACAAACACAGCCTCAGACCCTGGGTACAGCCACACAAACACAGCCTCAGACCCTGGGCACAGCCACACAAACACAGCCTCAGACCCTGGGAACAGCCACACAAACACAGCCTCAGACCCTGGGTACAGCCACACAAACACAGCCTCCGACCCTGGGCACAGCCACACAAACACAGCCTCAGACCCTGGGCACAGCCACACAAACACAGCCTCAGACCCTGGGTACAGCCACACAAACACAGCCTCAGACCCTGGGTACAGCCACACAAACACAGCCTCAGACCCTGGGCACAGCCACACAAACACAGCCTCAGACCCTGGGCACAGCCGCAGTGCTCTCTGCAGAGCTCTGCTGATACACTGTGCCTGATAGAAAACACTGAGCTGGAGATATTTAGAGAACGCGGCTGAAGGGTTGCTGGGAAATGGAGCAAATAGTGCGTGGTTCATCGCTCAAACTCGGAGAGATATCAGCCAAAGTCATAGTGATACAAAACAGACAGACATAAAAAGGCAGAGATACAGACAGAATGGCAGGCAGGTAGACAGACAGATGAACGAATAACAGAAGTTTGAGCTGACAGACAGACAAACAGAGAGACAGACGGACCGTCTGGACGCATGCACGCTCGCACGCACGCACGCACTCAAGCACACACACACACACACACACACACACACACACACACACACACACACACACACACACACACACACACACACACACACACACACACACACACACACACCTCAAACACTGCCAGGGCGTAGGGGTGACCCAGTCTCTCTGTGGAGGACAGGTGCGTTCTGCGGTGGGCTCCGTTCCGATCCACGCTGGAGATCAGGTGCAGCTTGGAGTCAACCCAGTACAGACGCTTGTTGGCTACGTCTGGAGGAGACACAGCAGAGGTTAGAGCCAATCGATAACCTACGCGGTGAGCGCTTCAGGGCACTATTGACTTCTGCAGGTTTTTACACAGTTTAATACCTCCATAAATTGTTACAAATAATCCATAAAACATTGTCCAATATGGCTAACAACGATCTTCAATTTACGCAAATTACAGGAAAACTAGAGTTAAAAAAAGAAGAGAAAAAAAGAAACTAGCGACTATTAGCTTTATATTCATTACAGCCAACAAGTGAAGCAGTGAGTGTCATTACAGAGGACTAGCCAAAGTCTTACCCAGCGTGATCCCATTGGGCCATTCAATGTTCTCTGACACCAACACCTGGCGGTCCACTCCGTTCATTCCCGCCTTCTCTATCTTGGCTCGGGTGCCCCAGTCGGACCAGTACATGAAGCTGCAAGGCCACAGAGCACACGGACACATTCACATCAAAAGGTGTGTTCTTCTGGTGATCAAAGACATGACCTGGAGCCACGCTTGACATTGTCTACCGACATACATCCAACAGAATACAGATGGGCCAGGACACACACACACGCACGCACGCACGCACGCACGCAGGCAGGCAGGCAGGCAGGCAGGCAGGCAGGCAGGCACGCACGCACGCACGCACGCACGCACGCAGGCACGCACGCACACACACACACACACACACACACACACACACAAACGCATTGCCTCTGCTTACATTTATTTAATCATATTTATAGTATTACGTAATCCCTTTAGTGACCACTGTTAAGTAAGTCACGATGCCAGGCTTGCCCCCCTCATGTTACCCGCTGTGTGGGTCCAGGGCTATGGACCGCGGGGCGCTCAGCTCCGTGTTGACCAGCACCCTCCTCTTGGAGCCGTCCACAGATGCCACGGAGATGCTGCGCTCCCCAGAGTCGCTCCAGTAGAGGTTGTGCTGTAGCCAGTCCAGGGCCAGGCCCTCAGGGGACTGCAGGGCCGAGTCCACCAGGGACACGTGCTGGGCCGGGTCACTGGCCTCCTGGATGAAGGCACTGGGGAAACAGAGGAGAGGGGTGCACATGAATGGATACATGGTGAAAACAGTCGATATTTTGTTTTAAAATATACATTTCAGCCAAATCCTGAACAGACACTTGCTCTGGTGGGGTGACGGGGCAGGGAAGGACAGGGAGTCCTCCAGCACCGCGCAGAGCAGGGCGGCCATCTATCTAAAGACTCCTCACCAGGGAGCTCTAAAGAGAGCGACGCTCCAATTACTGAGCTCTGCTGGGAGGCAGGGAGGCTGGGAGGCAGGGCACAGGGATACTGGAGGACTTCATGGACCCTGCTGCTTGTATCTTAAAGTAAAGGGGGAGTCTCTGGTTACTAAAGTGAAAAAATATAGGGTGGCGTTGCCTTGAAAAAAGTCAAACTAGATATGACTAGTATTAAAGTACCTTGTGTGCTATTACCAACCGAACCAAGTTCATTCTGAAAACCGAAATGAAACCAAATGTCCTGAGAACATCCGACATGTGACCTAAAAGCAGAGCGGGATGTCAGAGTCCACCAGGGGCCGGCGTGGCGGGGACGCTACCTGTAGATCTTGCGATGGAAGCGGTCGCACCAGAAGACGCGGTTGTTGGCCACGTCCAGGTCCAGCGCCACGGCGTTCTTCTGCGTGGACACCACCTGGGTGTAGTCCCTCTTGGCCAGGTCCATGCGCCGGATCTCATGGCGGTTGGTGAACAGCAGGTAGGGGCTCTTGCCTGGAGGAGGAGAGGCAGAGAGAGATGTTGAGCCGGAGGGATCGGCGGCTCGGTCAGTGGGTGAACCCAACACAGCTCCGCGGGGAGTGGTGGAGCACAGCGGGGCTTCCCAGGCCAAAGTGGGGAGCAAGGATGCTGAAAAGAGTGAGAGGTTTATCCACCGTGTGAAACCCTCAAGTCCTGGTGTCTCTAAAGCAGGAAGTGCATCTACCAAAACAAGATCTGTTCCTGGACATACAGTACAAAACCAAATGCTGAGTTACCACAAAGCATTTCTTGCTGCGGCTCAATAAAATGACACCCCGCTCGTGTTTATATCCTCCGAAATTTATTAATATCGCAGCTGATACGCACACAGCCAATTAAAAACAGATGCAAAAAAAAAGGATAAGTGATCCATTTGAAGTCCTTATGACAAAGGGCTGCCACACACACACACAGTGCAATCCCTCACTGACACATTCTGAGCCTCAGGGTATTGATCAGAGCGTAGCCATGCGTCATTAAGCTCATTATTCCCCCATCAGAATAGCCTCGGCCACGCTCTCCGTGCTCCCAGGCCACAGCACACTGAGCCTCCCCTGTCAGGCCGGCCGAAACACCTTTACGCTAACTTCAGGTAAGAGGGCTAATTAATTCAGCTCTGATCGTGCAGAGCCCGCTAGCCCCCTTAAGGTGAGCCAGACATGATGGGAGAATGAGTCCCCGCACTCAAAGGCTAGTTGAACTGCTACAGACCAGGGCTAGACAGCCACGATGGTACAGTCAACTTAGTAGGTTCCGGTGTTTTCCTCATGAAACACTAAAAGAGGAGAAGGTAATGGGAGGGGAGTCTAAACACAGCGGGAATGTGCACAACGGGAATGTTTACCCTTCGATGGTCGGCTTCTTCCTCTCCTCAATGAAACATCTCCATTTTCCTCAGCGGGAAGTGATAATATGGTAATGCAGCTATCTCTGGAGGCAGGTAGGAGAATGGCGGCACTAACAGCAGCATTGGTATCTGCATAGCATTTCTTCCTGCTTTGCAAACAATCTTACTCAAACACCCAGGCGCACACACACAAATACACACACACACACACACGAACACACACATTCCCTCGCTCAGAGCACGGGCTGAACAATGGCAGCCACAGCTTATCGGCACCAATCCTTTCACAAGCCGCCACTGCAATAACAACTTTGGAGCGGCGCTAAAGGAGAAAGTGCTAGCCTGCTGGGTTTTATGAGGTGTCTCTGCAGTATCCCCCGAAGCCTGCCTCTGTCTGCATCCCCCTGGCGTGTCCTAGTCCCACACAGCCAGACGCACCCCCCACCCCGCAACACAGGGCTATAAACCAAACACACACAGACACACGCACCTCCCACCCACAATAGAGGACTATAAACCAAACACACACAGCCACACGCACCCCCCACCCCGCAATACAGGGCTATAAACCAAACACACACATACACACAAATACACATAAAAACACACACCCACACACACATACACAGATATAAACACCCACCCACACACATACAAACACACACACACACACACACACACACACACAGATACAAACAAATACACACACTCATACAAAGATACAAACACACACACACATTCACACTGAGCTTGCTGTAATTAGCACAATTTAATGAAAGTCGTCAAATCTACAGCCCCTGGGGCCAAATCCCTGTTAAGTGTGAGTCACTCGTTCCTGCCAATTAGAAGAGGAAAGTTTAAAAAGTGTTAAAATGAAACCTGACCTCCATTCTTAATCCCCTTCCAACTGGTCTTCCTGTAGCAGCTTTCAGACCTATTTTCAGTGGGAGGAAATAATTGACCTCTGGGCAGTCCACTTTTTCAGACAAACTCTTCTTGAGAATGTCTGACATGTGATGTACAAATAACCATGACTCACGAGTGCCCCTGAGGGTGCACGGACTAATTATATTAATTCAGGCTCACCAAATCCATCATTCTGTCACAAAACGTCTAATCAAACAGGCCAATTCAGGACAGCGGTTAGCGCAAGGGTTTTAAACGAGATGACACAGTTGGCGGTAGTGATACTTGTTGAGTGTTCTATTTCAGTAACCCCTGACAACAGAGTGCAACCAGGTGTACGTGATGAGAAGCTCACTATGTGTCCTCGTTTGTGAGGCTCACCAGGTGTCCTCGTTTGTGAGGCTCACCAGGCGTCCTCGTTTGTGAGGCTCACCAGGCGTCCTCGTTTGTGAGGCTCACCAGGCGTCCTCGTTTGTGAGGCTCACCAGGTGTCCTCGTTTGTGAGGAACATTATAAAGCTGCGTGTGTCGCTCACCCTCGGCCTTGCAGGTCTTGGTGACGGGGTCCATCTCGTAGCCCTCGTAGCACTCACACTTAAAGTCGCCCTTGTAGTTGATGCAGATCTGGCTGCAGGCGTCAGGGTTCTGGCACTCATCAATGTCTGGAGGAGAGGTTACGATGACCAGAAAAGGAAGTTTGTAACTGTGTGTGTGTGTGTGTGTGTGTGTGTGTGTGTGTGTGTGTGTGTGTGTGTGTGTGTGTGATTGGAGGGGGTGGTTCAAGTGAAAATATTTGGAGTAAAATAGGAAAGACTGGAAGCGAGTAGAAACAGAATTAAAAAGAGAAAGAGGACATACCTCAAATCTCATAGTATTACTTTTTACTTGTAGTAGGCACTGCAGCTGCCCTTACAAAGTACGTACTGTTGCATGCAGTTGGCACACAATTGGGAAATACTACTCTTGTCATAACATCTGTCGCAGTTTGTAACACCAAATTTAAAAATCGTGCGGAGAGTCAAAGAGATGTACCTTCCGCTTCGCAGGGCATTGTGGGTCAGACTAGCCAGAAAAGCTGGCTTGCAAAGTGCGACCGGATGCAGTAGGACATCCTGGTATTTTTATATTTATTTTATACTCTTCATTACCGCATTTGCCATACTATGTATTGGGACTAAATCTTATTTCAGGCTTACGGTAGTATGGTAGTGTGGGCATTCAGGCACAGCCATAGAGATGTGAGGTGTGGGGAGAACAATCCTGAATGGCAAATCAGAAAGACTAAAGAAGCTCCATGCACTTCAGCGTTGGAGGAGTAGCCTCCAGCTGGGTTAGAACAGCTCTCTCAGTTAAAGTACAGTGGGGGAAAATGTAGGGCTCCGAGGCTGTCATTTCCGTAAAAAAAAATTCTGTACAGAGCTACCATTTGAGAGGTCCTTTGAACAGAAAAAGACCCTCTGTGCATCCCTGGAGGATTCACTTTCTATCTAGAGCCCTCGCTGGACTGATAACAGTCCTTTGGTGTGATAGAGAAATCACACTGTTAAAGACAGTAAAGGGTGTGAAGGTCAGTGTGTGTGTGTGTGTGTGTGTGTGTGTGTGTGTGTGTGTGTGTGTGTGTGTGTGTGTGTGTGTGTGTGTGTGTGTGTGTATGTGTGTGTGTGTGTGTGTGTGTGTGTGTGCTTACCTCCACACGTCTTTTTGTCTAACAGCTGGTAGCCCACGGGACACTGGCACTCGAAGCCGATTGGTCGATCCATGCAGATGTGTGAGCAGCCGCCGTTATTGAGCATACACTCGTTCAGCCCTGGATGGGGGAGGGAGGGTTCATAGGTCAGAGCCAGCCAATCACAGAGGGCTATGGCCATGGCTCTTAAGCAGTGGCGGCCGGTCATTACAGTTTTTCACGATTGCTAAAACACTAAATCCCATTCTCTGAACCAAATTATCAGTGCCCTAAACCCATTTGTCAAATCATTCACCCTTTTGGCAAAACCTTAAACAAGTTTAGGTAGTTAGACACTATTAGCAAAACTCTAAAACACAATTTTCACTGTGATTCACTAGTGTGGCAAAATGGTAAACACCAGCATCAAAAGTTAAACAACTTCAACACAGTTGTCATTGTTTAAACACAACGACTCAAAATACTTCACTTGTTTCAAACGATGATCAAGCCAATTGTATCAGACAGAATACAGTTTTTCACTATTGCTAAAAACACATTTCTTGAAACCTTCACCCATTTTCTCAAAACCTTTTACAGATTTTACAGTTGCAAAATTGTTTGGAGTGTACTGTAATGTGCTATTCATTTACTGTAGTTTTCTTTGTTCTTTGGGCTTACTTGTATTTTTTTTATCAAGAGCTGAATTTACAGATATGCAATACTGTACTACGTACTTGCAGTACTTACAGTATACAATATAGCAAATTCACTGCACTAAGTTGTGATAACTATTATACTTTTGTTTTTGCAAAATGTGTTAACTATATGCAATAAAAAAAGAAAAACGTTCTAACTACAAAAAGGCTAACTATATGCCCTGGACGCTGTGTTCTCCATTTTCTGATGTAGTGTCTAATAAAGGCTCTGCGTTTGTTATGTTTTGACTGGCTGTGTTTATGATCTGAAAGAATTGTTATTTCTGCCAGAAGAGTAAGGGGTTATGTGAACGTAGTTTGAATATTTGGATTTGTGTTTAAAGTTTAGAGAAAATGGGGATGTGTTTCAGCAATTGTGAAAAACTGTAAGAAACAAACAAAGATATAATAATGCAAGGGAAATGTAAACTGACTGGTAATAAAACATTCCCAAAATGTGATGTAATCAAAAACCGTACGACAGATCATAAAAAGATGATAATAGGATGGTGAAGCGGGTGTGCTGTTTGGTGGGTCGGCCCCACGTCTGCACAGAGACAACAGAGATTTCTGACAGAAATTCAACAAAACGTTCCATCGCGCGTGCGCTTTAATGTCTTTTAATGAGAACTGGTGGGGTCGTACTCATTGGATCGGTGCGCAGCCCAGTGTGAAGCGGCTGGGATGAGGATCAGCACCTCCAAATCTGAGGCCATGGTTCTCAGCAGGAAACCGATGGATTGTCTACTCCAGGTAGGGAATGAGTCTTTACCCCAAGTGAAGGAGTTCAAGTATCTCGGGGTCTTGTTCTCGAGTGAGGGTAAAATGGAACGAGAGATGGGCCGGAGAATTGGAGCAGCGGGTGCGGTGTTGCAGTCGCTCTATCGCACCGTTGTGACGAAGAGAGAGCTGAGCCAGAAGGCAAAGCTCTCAATCTACCGGTCTATCTTCGTTCCTACTCTCACCTATGGTCATGAAGGGTGGGTCATGACCGAAAGAACGAGATCGCGGATACAAGCGGCGGAAATGAGTTTCCTCCGGAGGGTGGCTGGCATCTCCCTTAGGGATATGGTGAGAAGTTCAGCCATTCGTGAGGGACTCGGAGTAGAGCCGCTGCTTCTTTGTGTAGAAAGGAGCCAGTTGAGATGGTTCGGGCATCTAGTAAGGATGCCACCTGGCCGCCTCCCTAGGGAGGTGTTCCAGGCACGTCCAGCTGGGCGGAGGCCGCGGGGCAGACCTAGGACCAGGTGGAGGGATTATATCTCCACACTGGCCTGGGAACGCCTTGGAATCCCCCAGTCAGAGCTGGTTAATGTGGCCCGGGAAAGGGAAGTTTGGGATGCCCTGCTTGAACTGCTACCTCCGCGACCCGACACCGGACAAAGCGGATGACGATGATGATGATGATGATGATGATGATGATGATGGTGGGGTCGTCAGGCTTGGCCCCTTGCTTTACTACGCATGACTTGTCACTTGCAGCTTGCTTGTCAGTTAGCCTGTTACTGCAGTCAGAGAAAATTAACACAGTTGAGTAGGCCCACTGTGTTTGAACAAAAACGAGAAAACAAACATTTAGGCCCACATCAATCGATCATTCGTGTAATAAAGGACAATAAACACTTAATGGTTCACGAAGTAAAAGTGGCATAGGAAAATCTTTATTTTGTTTCCCATGTCCTTTACTTGGTGCGGTTGGGAGAGGGACTGTTTAGACAAAATCGGGTATAAGGATTTCAAACATCTGAAAGGCCAATAAAAAGGGGTGTGTATTTACTATTGATGTTTTCTGAGAAATAGCTTCTCACTGTGTACATTTCATGAATGTAGGACAGGCTTGGGGTCTCTCTCAAATAATAATCTTATTAATATTAATTATTTATCATTAAGAATGGAACAACATAGGCCTAAGCTTATTATTTAATTGACCATGTGTGTTGCATTGTTTAATGATCAGTCGCAATCCCGTGGTGTTATAGTTTGTACATCAACGTCTGGGTCTTTATTATAGAATATTAGTGTTTTCAGCGCATTTAAATGTTGGCAGTTTTTGTGGCAGGCATAATAGTATAGTTGTTACTTTTGCAATCAGTGGAGCATATTGATTGGAAGATGGAAACGGATTTCGCTAGCTGTAAATACAAACAGGTGATCTTAGATGCCTTCTGATCAGTCAACATCAATCTACCACAGAAGCCTTATCATAGAAGCCCCAGTCAATCCTGTAATGTAATATCCGTTACCGAAGTCTGAAGGGCAGCTAAGAGGATATCACATATTGTTTCCACATACACACATTGCCCTCCGCTACCACTACTGAAGCCGGATGCCTTCACACAGAAAGCGTGCGTGCGTGCGTGCGTGTGTCTGCGTGTGTGTGACGGTAAAGTCTCTGAGGAGAACTTGTGTGTAAACTCTTAGCAGCTTTTCAGACAGCTCTCAAGGATAGGCATGGTTTAGACTCTAAACACCTCTTCACTCCTGTGAGCACACACACACACACACTTCCTCTTTCTACATTCTCTCTCCTTCTCACACTCTTACTTTCATCCTCTTTTCAACCTCTAATTTAGCGCCTCTTCACATTTCTCATCACAGGCATAAAAGCCTTTTGTTATCAAATTGAAAAGCGTGCTACCTAATGGCACAACATTGGGTCGATATGTGTTTAATGTACCTCGCTTTTTAATGAGGCAGGCAAACTGTGAAAGTACATGCTCCAAGAAATACATTGGCTTTGTTTTCCAAGCCACGTTGGTAGAGGCAATAAAAGCAATCCCATTATCTGCTGCATGGTGTGTGTGTGTGTGTGTGTGTGTGTGCCATTGCTTCGGAATGTTATTTGTGTAAATGTTATTGTAAGACAACATGGGTTGGGTTCCCTAACCTTTGCCTATGTGTGTTTGTGTGTGTGTGTGTGTGTGTGTGTGTGTGTGTGTGTTAAGGAGTACGTCAGGGTACATGAATTTATGTTTGTACTTACTGAAGGTCAACCAGTTCAATGGTTACTAAACACAGTCAAGCTCATATTATTTTGTTGAACATATAATTAATGTGTTTTTTTGCACACTGTTTCATTCATGAAGTGAGGTAATTGTGTAACTTTATAGCTAAGAAAACCTGCCCACTTGGTTTGAACCCATCTCCGATCAAGATGCTTAAGGTAACTTGTTTTGGTTGGGATTGACGTTAGCTAGGTAGCTAGCAAGCTAACGTCATTCACTTTAACTGGACTCCCTGCTGGTGTGACCTCGTTAGACGCTAAGTCTGAACAATAGAAAGCTTCACTGCTGCTGCTGGTGAGGGGCACTCCACAGGGAAGGGACAAATTCTCAGCATGACCTCCCCGGAAGCTGGGATAACTGTCCCGAAGCCACACCCCCCCCCCTGCCCCCCTCCTCCTCCTCATCTTCCCATTGTTTCCTGCCACCTCTGCTCCGGAGTGGCCTAGAGACCTAAGGGGACTCCGCCAGCGGTTTGTCGTATCCATCTCACAAGCTTCCACCTCCATCCACAGTACACTTTGACAGACGAGAGGCATTGTGTGCTGAGCCCCTGGAGCAGACAGTGCTGTGGGGGTTTGTATGGGGCCGACTGGACTGTGTGTAGGATTGTTAATCAGTCTTTACTTCAAGTATTTTCTTTTTGTTTTGTTTTATTTTATTTCATTTGTATGACCTACCTGTTAAACTGGGCACTGCTGCAGAAGAGTCTTTGTCTCAGTCAGTCAACCCTGTGTAAATCATTATCCATATGTGTGTGTATGTATCTTTGTGTGTGTTCGTTTGCCAGTGTGTGCTATTCCCTCGTGTTGGGCAACATCTAGCGAGCTCAGGGTTGAGTGAGCAGCCGGATTGGCTACGGTGTCCGCCTGCACGCTACGCTAATGAGCTAAGAAAGAGGCTGATGAGAGGAGAGGAGAGGAGAGGAGAGGAGAGGAGAGAAGAGA
The DNA here is from genome assembly GCA_026901105.3 of Galaxias olidus. Classification (NCBI taxonomy): domain Eukaryota; kingdom Metazoa; phylum Chordata; class Actinopteri; order Galaxiiformes; family Galaxiidae; genus Galaxias; species Galaxias olidus. Next base: position 14,669 of record JAPMUY010009100.1, read on the forward strand.
AGAGAAGAGAAGAGAAGAGAAGAGAAAGGTAGGGGTGTAGGGAAAGATGACAGGGTCGGCCCTCCCTCCCTCCCTCCCTCCCTCCCTCCAACGTCCTCGTTTCTGTGTTTATAACCGAACAGTCAGTTCACAGACCCCCCCAAAACACTCTCCCATCCTTCCTCACTATCCTCCTCCTCTTCATTCTCTCACACTGCACAGGCTGAGTCACCTGCTTGCCACAGGGGGTGTGTGTCGGATGTGTGTCAGGTGTGTGTGTGGGTGTGTGTGTGTGGGCACGGTACACTCCAGGCCTCTCATTTCAGAGGAACAGCAGGGTTTAGACAGCGGGGCCAGGTGCTCTCCATCCCCTCCCACCCTCTCCTTCCCCTCACCTGTCTGTTCCATGTCATCTCAAAAACAACGTGGGAGGGCCAAGTATCAGTCAGGAATCGACATTTACACAGCAACACCTACACTGCACATACTGCACTGTGGTGCTACTGCAGCATCAATCTGTTATATCAAATAGGCATAGTGTAACTATGTACCTATAGAACACTATAAAGTACACTCAGATGAATAGCAGAAATATGTTTTTACTTACTGTAATATGAATTACATTTTATTTTTGTTTTATATAAAAACTATATTTAAAGTCCAGAAGGAAACATCTCTGTGTCTTTCTCCCCACTGTTCTATCTCTGTGTCTCTCCCTCTTTTTGTTTTACTCTCCTTGAGAGGAGGCAATATGTCGGCAGCCCTCGGAGAGCCAGCGAAATGAACAATTACAGCCAGCTCTGGCCTGCTCTGCCACCTGCCTCCTGTCCTTCCACTGCGAGAGGTGACAGAGAGTTAGAGAGGGAAGCACCAGAGTTAGGGAGGTGACAGAGTTAGAGAGGTGACAGAGTTAGAGAGGGAAGCACCAGAGTTAGAGAGTTGACAGAGTTAGAGAGGTGACAGAGAGTTAGAGAGAGGACAGAGAGTTAGAGAGAGGACAGAGAGTTAGAGAGTTGACAGAGTTAGAGAGGTGACAGAGTTAGGGAGGGAAGCACCAGAGTTAGAGAGGTGACAGAGTTAGAGAGGTGACAGAGTTAGAGAGGGAAGCACCAGAGACTCTCTAAAGGCCTCTCGGCACACACACGCACGCACGCACGCACACCCCTGACGCTCTCTGTTTCGCTCTCCAACACACACCCACAGTGTCACGTCACAGAGCCGAGATATGGAGCCGGCTCTCTAACCCTTTGATGGTGACGAGCACACGGAGACTTTTCTCCTCTTCATCGACGGAGGCTGCTGCTAATTCAAGTCAGCTTCGCACGCCTTTGAAAGGGCCCATAGCAGGAGGGAGATAGTCTCGTTGAATTAGGCATCTGAATTCTGAGGGCTTGAACACACCCATTTTCTCTAACACAAAGACATGGTGCCAGACAATACCCTGCGTGCCACTCCGAAACGAAGCATAATATTTCAACAGAAGAGCTCGTTAGGGAGTGTGTCATCATCTCAAAGGGGATCAAAGACGATAGAGTTCTAGTCTATAAAGAGACAAACATACTGTATATGGTGCACTTTGGAGAATTCTCTAACGTCTAGGATGGCTTGGTGTTGAAGGTACTGTAAGGTTGGGATAAAAGGTGTGTTTTCAGAGGTTTGTATGTGTGTGGGTGTGTGCATGCGTGCGTGTGTGTGTGTGTGTGTGTGTGTGTGTGTGTGTGTGTGTGTGTGCGTGTGTGTGTGTGTGCGTGCGTGCGTGCCCTTACCACACTCCTTCTTGGGCTCGTCAGAGCGGTCCTTGCAGTCCTTGACTGAGTCACACACTTTGGCGCTGTCGATACACTCTCCATTCTTACACAGGAACTTCAGGGGTCCCTCACACCTGGTGGCTGGCAGAGGAAACATGGGGGTCTGGTTAGCCACGTGAGAGCAAACCCAAGCTGAGACATGCAATCTCACTCCAAGGGTCCCTCATTAAAGGAGTTGTGGAGGAGCCGTTTAAAGTCTTAGGCCTGACCGGAGCAATGAAAGGCTCTTCGTCTATCACGTTTGTGTAGCTTAGCAACGACAGGGCTCGACAGGACGGATTATCATCAGAGAAGCACTCTACATGGTGATGTGGGAGCATTCACCGGAACCACACAGCTTTCAGACTGGAGATCTGCTAGCTAGGATCTTAGGTCTATGGCAGGCAGGCAGGCAGGCAGGCAGGCAGGCAGGCAGACAGACAGACAGACAGGCAGGCAGGCAGACAGGCAGACAGACAGACAGACAGACAGACAGGTAAACAGAAAGACATAGATCTGATAGACAGACAGACAAACAGATGGACAGCTAGACACCAGACAGACAGATAGACATCCAGACAGACAGATAGACATCCAGACAGACAGATAGACATCCAGACAGACAGGTAGACAACCAGATAGACAGATAGACATCCAGACAGACAGGCAGACAACCAGACAGACAGACAGGCAGACAACCAGACAGACAGGTAGACAACCAGACAGAAAGGTAGACCACCAGACAGACAGGTAGACCACCAGACAGACAGGCAGACAACCAGACAGACAGGTAGACAACCAGACAGACAGGTAGACCACCAGACAGACAGGTAGACAACCAGACAGACAGGTAAACAACCAGACAGACAGGTAGACAGACAGGTGGACAACCAGACAGACAGGTGGACAACCAGACAGACAGGCAGACAACCAGACAGACAGGTAGACCACCAGACAGACAGGTAGACCACCAGACAGACAGGCAGACCACCAGACAGACGGGCAGACAACCAGACAGACATGTAGACAGACAGGTGGACAACCAGACAGACAGGTGGACAACCAGACAGACAGGTAGACCACCAGACAGACAGGCAGACAACCAGACAGACAGGTAGACCACCAGACAGACAGGTAGACCACCAGACAGACAGGCAGACAACCAGACAGACAGGTAGACCACCAGACAGACAGGTAGACAGACAGGTGGACAACCAGACAGACAGGTGGACAACCAGACAGACAGATAGACATCCAGACAGACAGGTAGACCACCAGACAGACAGGCAGACAACCAGACAGACAGGTAGACCACCAGACAGACAGGTAGACCACCAGACAGACAGGCAGACAACCAGACAGACAGGTAGACCACCAGACAGACGGGCAGACAACCAGACAGACAGGTGGACAACCAGACAGACAGGTAGACCACCAGACAGACAGGTAGACAACCAGACAGACAGGTAGACCACCAGACAGACAGGTAGACAACCAGACAGACAGGTAGACCACCAGACAGACAGGTAGACAACCAGACAGACAGGTAGACAACCAGACAGACAGGTAGACAGACAGGTGGACAACCAGACAGACAGGTGGACAACCAGACAGACAGGTAGACATCCAGACAGACAGGTAGACAACCAGACAGACAGGTAGACATCCAGACAGACAGGTAGACTACCAGACAAACAGGTAGACATCCAGACAGGAAGGTAGACAGACAGGTAGACGTCCAGACAGACAGGTAGACATACAGACAGACAGGTAGACAACCAGACAAACAGGTAGACAGACAGGTAGACATCCAGACAGACAGGTAGACATCCAGACAGACAGGTAGACCACCAGACACACAGGTAGACATCCAGACAGACAGGTAGACAGACAGGTAGACATCCAGACAGACAGGTAGACATCCAGACAGACAGGTAGACCTACCATTGACGCAGCCAGCCTCATCACTGTGGTCCGGGCAGTCATGCACCTTGTTGCACTGCTTGGTGCCATGGATACAAGAGCCGTCCCCACACTGGAACTCATCTGGCCGGCACGTCAACAGGGCTGTGGGACACGCACGCACGCACGCACACACACACAAGAGAGAGAACAGGAAATAAGACTTCTTCTATAAACTCAAAAATCTAAATAGGTGAATTTAGAGACATACGTCAACTAATAATTGGGTGTGCCTCCCTGCCCAAAGATGACCGTCCATCCCAGCATCCCCCCACCCCTTCCCCCCTTATCTTCCATGGCAGGTGGAGTATCACTCTCTACCTGCAGGATCAATGGAAGCGCTTAGCGATCAGAATAAGATACAAATCCACTGCTCTGCACCCGCAATCCCAGCTTTTCAGACACTCTGGCAGACAGCCACGTGTTACTATGGAGCTGCAGATGTGCTCGATAGCCACGCTGGTTCAGAGACTGTGGCGTTTTAATATTGTCCTATGAGCTGAACGTTATGAATATGAGTGCTAGCTCAGAATTGGTTTTGATAAGGAAGCCGGTTGGTCAATATGAATATGATCTACTTATTACTGGAGTCCAGGGTCTTTTTGTTTCAACACAGCTGTAATTCAGAGGCTCTTATTCCAGGGCACTAATGGGTTACCTAGCAACCTGCGATCACCGTGCACCTCCTACTTTCTCCCCACCTCACTGGGCATAGGGGCCTCCCCGCGGCTGGAAGGACGTTACTCCCTGCTCCCTGGAGTTTAGGACACCAGTAGGACAGATGTGGGAATAATGTGTGTGTCACACGCCTTGAAAACAAGGAGAGACAAGCCAGCTGGCTGGGTGAAAGAGAAAAGGACCAAGGGGCTCCCTTCCCTTCTCTCCCTCCCTAGGTGCACCGGCTATTTCAGAACCCCTGTTTGATCACAGGTCACGCCATCACCGAAAACAAACGCCCCCTCTCCTCCAAAGAAGTGCCGCTGAGAAAACGAATTCAGTGCAGAGGGGAAAGGGGACACATCGATTCGTCAGAGAAGGAGAATATCCTGTGGGCTGCTTTCACTGCTATCCCAAATAGACATCGTACGGGCGGACTGAGCGATGTGTCCCAGGAAAACGACCTTCAGAGTTAATACCGCCCTCTCATTCGTCTGCTCCAGATGGCTTACAAACCGGTCTCTGGATGAGTCAGCGGTGCCAATCACTTCCCGCAGGGCTAGGTAAATCTCACGCTAGGTTAAACCGTTCCCGCACAGCTCAAACATACCTCTCTGAGTTGTGGAACACCTCTAACGTACTCTGGAACTCTCAAAGGTTATAAATAGCCTCTATCCTCGCCTGGCCTCTCGCGGGGAGCCAGCAGAGGAGCCACTTACGACAGTCGGCCTCGTCTGACTTGTCCTTGCAGTCGGGGTCTCCATCGCATTTCCAGGCCACGCGCACGCACTCCCCGTTGGCGCAGCGGAACTCCTCGGCCGTGCAGTTGGCCCGGCGGCCCGGCGGGTAGGGGTGCAGGCCGTCGCCCCCGCAGCGCTCGGCCCCCTCGTCGGAGCCGTCGGGGCAGTCGGGGTCGCCGTCGCACCCCCACATGACGGGCACGCACTCGGAGGAGTTGCAGCGGAACTCGTTTGGGCCGCAGGTGGCCCGCCACGCCGAGGAGCACTTGAGCTCGTCGCTGCCGTCGCCGCAGTCGTCGTCGCCGTCGCACACGTACACGGAGGCCAGGCACTTCCGGTTGCCGCACATGAATTCGCCGCTAGGGCAGGCTTTGGCGTCTGGCAAGGGGAGGAGGAGGAGGAAGAGGAAGAGGTGGATTTGTTAGAAAGAAACAGACACATTGTACTTTTCTGGACATATTTGCTTTGCTCCTTCAACTCGATTAAAGTAGAGCACTCAGGAACTATTAGATATCCTTGGGTTAAAAAAACAATGAGAAACCTCCCATTTGGTTGAAAAACAACACGATAAAAAGATCCAAAAAGGAGATTAGAGGAATGGCAGAATCACTCCGGTCTAAAATAAACCAGGAGGAAGGACAGGGGCATTAAAACAACGGGGGAATCACCGACCGTGTGCAATGAGGGGAGGGAGGGAGGGAGGAAGGGAGGACAGAGGGAGGGGTGGATGGATGGATGGATGGATAGATGAAGGGGCAGATAATAGACCTCTCATGGCCCCAGCCTCCTCTCCACTAGATCTCTGTCTCCCGCTTCCTCTCTCATTCCCTCACTTTCAATCTCATCTACGCCTTCAGGACAACGCTCCGCTCTCTGTCTCAGACCTGCACACATCCAAACGGTCCTGTTCTCGCCTTGTCTAAAGGCTAATTTCCACCACACATTAGGTTACATTAGGTTACATTAGGTTACGGATCAGGGTGGGTTGGGTTAGGTTGGGTCAGGTTAGGTTGGGTCAGGTTGGGTCAGGATAGGTTGGGTCAGGTTAGGTCGGGTCGCAACGTATCGGAATGGTTACACTGCGTTTCTACCGGGTAACCTAAAATGTAGGTAGGTTCATAGCCACATAACTATCATGGCATCAAAGTCAATGCAACATAGTAAAAACATAACAACCGCAATGGAGGATATCAAATGTTTTGTGTTCTTTGTTCTCAGTATGAAGATGCTGATTACAACAAAGAGAAAAGCTTTGTTTAATAAAAGGCTGAGGGCAGCGAGGCGAAATAACCCCGAAATCAACAAGAGAGTTTGGGAAATGCTACTTTATGCAGACAAGGAGAATGCCTCGTTGGCTAAACAAAGACGGCGCACAAAGTGACGATTTTTGTTGACCAATCAATGGTCTTTAGTGTTCCAGCTCCACCTTTTTGGGAGGAGGTCTGTGTGCTAGGAACCTCAACAGAAGGGTAGCGAAAAGCAGAACGGGACGGTTATCAACCGTACCCTACACAACTTTTGCCAATGGAAACGCAAAAAGAACCATTCCTTCCCGCTGCTACCTGACCAGACCCGAGCCGTTACCTCAGTGCTTGGTGGAATTGAGCCATAAGGCACATGGTGCTGGTGCTGAAAGGCCAGCTAGGTCTCTCACTGTCAGGCTAAGAACAGCAACAGCAGCCTAGCTTCGATAAAGCTGGCAGGGTGTGCAGTCATTGCTCTATGTAAAGGATACTGCTATTTCTTTTTCGGTCAATATATAAAGCATACTATGTTCGACATCTTCACTCATATCTGTTTTACTTCATCGGAATTCGCACCCAGTAACTGCTTCCTTGACGAACAACAGAGCTTCTTTCTCAACGTGTTCTCTGTGGTTGACCGTTTCCTACTGACTTCTGCCCTGCTCCTTTGATGGCTTGCAGGGCTTTATATGTGCTACAGTAAAGCAGCAGGATCAAAGAGGCGCTTCAAAGCAGGTTCAAAGAGTCTTCAGTGCATCAAGGTTATTCCTCAGGCTTAATCTAAAGGCTATACAAAAAGCTTCTGATAAAGTAAAGAAATTATTTCTAATAATAATTTCCCTGACCAAATAAAGTCAAACCCCAAAAGAGTATTGATGGCCCATCCGATATTTTAAACGTCCATACAAGCCTATTCACCGTATCAGCATGGCGTTCATGAGAGCAGCACACCAGCAGGTTTAGATAGAACAAAACAGTAGGGTTAGCAAAGTGGCTAACCACAACGAGGCTAATCACAATCATTAGCATCGCCATAGAGATACGAATTACTCAAATTGGATTTAGTCCGTGAATATGCAAGCAGACCACCATGATTTTCCCACTTAATTAAACCATATGTTGCATTTATCAAGTGTTCTGTGATTGCACACATTAGGCTCAAAGCACCTAGAGGCACTTTCCTATTGTAGGTGATTTTTGGCGACCCCTACCATTTGCTTGGTGTAATTATTTTCCCTAAATGTTGCAAATAAGATGATCAGAATGCTCCCAGTCACTGCATAGCGCTAGCACGATCAACGACTATACTCCAAGTATGGGTATCTCTTCCTGATTTAGTGAACCACTTCTTTGTGTCATTGAGTAATTCGTCACAGTTTCACGGGAGATCGTACCGGGTGGCAGACAAAATTATTGTTAAATATTGAGACTTCAAGAGGACTGATCTGAACCGTGATTTTTTCATTCTCCCATAGACATTACAACGTGCTATCAGTAGCAATGTATTGATAATACATTAATATAACAATGTGCTTACGGTTTCTTTAATAAAACTATTTTTAGCAGAGCACGCAGTGGTCATGAGTCACACCATTTTCCCGATCTCACAACAAGCGTTTCAGATTTAGTGGAGCCAAAAGGCCTTATCTTCATCAATAATTACAGTGCTTCAACTGCCTCTGACTGCCCACACACACACACACACACACACACACACACACACACACACACACACACACACACACAGCTACAACAGGAGGCCCACTAAACAGACATACTGGTATCGAGCTAGCTGCCCGGGGAGACTTTTTGTCACTGGGAATCTAAACAAATTAAACTTGAATTATTAACGGCCGTGGGCCCAGTGCCTTGCAAAAACATGCACATTACACTTGGAATTAGAACGGATTGTTTGAAGGTTTGCATCATTTTATCCAGAGTTAAAAACATTTTTTTTTTTTGTGAAGCTAGGACTAACAGAAAACTTCAGCTGCACCTAAAGTCAGTACTTTGTAGAGACTTTGCTTGTCACTTTGGGAGCCTGACTAAACAAATTAGCTCTTTCATGTTGGACTTGTGAACAGCAATCTTCAAGACTGACCACAGATTCTCAATTTTGAGATCTGGGCTTTGACTAGGCCATTCCAACACATTTTAAACCACTCGAGTGTCGCTTTAGCAGTATGCTTCGGGTCATTGTCCTGCTGGAAGGTGAACCTCCGTCCCAGTCTCAAATCACAGGCCGACTGAAACAGGTTTTGCTATATATATATATATATATATATGCTGTATATACACAGGATGTGTGTTTGAGCGTTTTCCTTGGTGGCCGAAAAGTTCAATTTTTGTCTCATCTGACCAGAGCACCTTCCTCCATACTCAATGGTAATGTGACATCTTTAACAGTAAGTAGCTCTCTGCTATTCTATAGGCGCTTCAGGTACACCAGTTTCAGTTGACCTTTGGTCTCTGTGCTGCCTCTCTGATTAATGCCCTCCTTGCCTGGTCCGTGAGTTTTGGTGGGCAGCCCTCTCTTGGCAGGTTTGTTGTGGTACCATGTTCTTTCCATTTGAAAATGATTGATTTGATGGTGCTCCTTGGGACCCAACCCTGACTAGTACTTCTCAACAACTTTGTCCCTTGTTTACCGTCTTCTGTGCTGCTTGCGTAGTGGTGTTGCAGCCTCTGGGACCTTCCAGAAAAGGTGTGTGTGTGTGTGTGTGTGTGTGTGTGCTCTGAGTAACGAGCCGCGCTGATGAAGAGATTTTTATTTTTTTTAATGGCGAGATACCGAGAGAGCAACCGCTAATCTATGAGAGAGAGACATAAAAGAGAGAGAGGGAAACAGGTTGTAAGAGAGAGAGAGAGACAAGCGAGAGTCAGAGAGAGAGAGAGAGAGAGAGAGAGTGAGATACTAGAGGTGTTTTTGTTTTAAAGCAAATGTTGTGTGTGTGTGTGTGTGTGTGTGTGTGTGTGTGTGTGTGTGGGTGTGTACCGAGAGAGAACCGCCAATCTATGAGTGGTAGAGTTCTCAGAGAGGGAAACGACAAAGCAGAGAACCAGTCATTCAGCTTGCATTAGGCCCCCGCTACTGCTGCTCTGCAGAGAGAGAGAGAGAACAAAGCAGAGAGAGAAGTGAGTGAGTGAGTGAGTGAGTGAGTGAGTGAGTAACAGGTTCTCAGAGAGAGAGAGAGAACAAAGCGAGGAGTGGAAGTATGAAGGAGAAACAAGGAAAATGTACGAGAACAAGAGAAAGAGAGAGAAAGAGAGAGAGAGAAAGAGAGAGAGAAAGCGAGAGAGAGAGAGAGAGAGAAAGCGAGAGCGAGAGAGAGAAAGAGAGAGAGAGAAAGCGAGAGCGAGAAAGAGAGAGGGAGAGAGAGAGAGAGAGAGAAAGAGAGAGAGAGAGAAAGAGAGTGAGAGAGAGAGAAAGAGAGTGATAGAGAGAGAGAGAGAGAGAGAGAGAGAGAGAGAGAGCGAGAGAGCAGTCTGGAAGAGAGGGAGGCTACAGGTCAGACGAGTTCCAACGGCAAACGGCGTCCTCGCCCCTGGACCGATCCTTTAAAAGGAACAGAGGGGAAATGGAGACGCCGTCTCTGGTGGACGTACGTGGTTTGCCAGGATCAGCCTCTGGGTGACTGAGCCCGGCCCGTGGTGTGTTGTAGAGTGACGTTACACTGAGAGACAAGGTGGTGTGTTGTAGAGTGACGTTACACTGAGAGACAAGGTGGTGTGTTGTAGAGTGACGTTACACTGAGAGACAAGGTGGTGTGTTGTGGAGTGACGTTACACTGAGAGACAAGGTGGTGTGTTGTAGAGTGGCGTTACACTGAGAGACAAGGTGGTGTGTTGTAGAGTGACGTTACACTGAGAGACAAAGTGGTGTGTTGGGTTTCCGTGACTACCGGGAGGAAAGGGAGAGCACATTTTACTGGCGCTGCATCTGGCTTTATGTAAACCGCCTGAAATATTCATTAAAGGCATAAACAAACAAACAAAATACGCAAGACTCAAACATTAAACTAAGCCACACAGACACAGAGAAAAAGCTCTCTCTAACACACTGCAAACCAACCTACACGCTAACCTCATATACTACATCCTACAAGACAATCATGCTCCTAAAGTAATTCTCTAGGCTAGCGTGTAGTGAGTGGGCGTCAGTCCGCATCAGAGGGAGGGCCGCTAACCTTTCTTTAAGGATGTAATGGTACGTTGCTTAATGTACTGGTAATCACCCGAAAGCTCACTTTGGAGATCGTGGGATTTCACATTTATACATAATTCATCAAGTGGATGACTCAATTAGCGGAGTGTACTTTCCAGAAGCCAGGCCTGGGAGGCGGTGTAAATGTGTGCTAGGGACTGGGCGGCTTCCAACAAAGGATCTGGGTGGAGAGCCGACTCTCTCTTTGGGACCTGCTGGCAGAGGGAAGGAGAGTCGGGGCAGCTTTCTGGTTGGGCTGCGTCCCTCTGCAGGATTCAGTCCCAGATCAGTTGCTCTGGGACGTGTCTTTTTTGGGAGGCACACTCCATCGAGCATGAAACCAGATCAAAACAAGACAGGCATCGTTTTGGACGCGTGAGGTCTTACTGACCTTCAATTCTCCCACACTTTTGTCACCTATTGACTATGTCAGCGAACGGGACTTAGCGTGTGTGAGTGTTTGGTCCTTGTACATGCACGACAGCGTCTACGCGCTCGTGTGAAATTATGACACAGGGTGTGCTGTTCGTTTCTCAAGTTCTACTGTTTGTGTGCGCGACGGAAAGGCCGAGCACATGTCTGGAGACGGAGTGGCCCACACACACACACACACACACACACACACACACACACACACACACACACACACACACACACACACACACACACACACACACACACACACGCAGCGAGGTTGAGGTTGCTTTGAAGGGGATCCTCCTGCTGTTTCCCTCTCTAAGCGATCAGTCAGACGGCACGTCAGATGCGTGGGCACCAGGAGCTGCCCCCCGGGTCAGTGGGCACCGTCCCCCCCGGGTCAGTGGGCACCGTCCCCCCCCGGGTCAGTGGGCACCGTCCCCCCCGGGTCAGTGGGCACCGTCCCCCCCGGGTCAGTGGGCACCGTCCCCCCCGGGTCAGTGGGCACCGTCCCCCCCGGGTCAGTGGGCACCGTCCCCTCCCTCATCCCTGTGTTACATCTCTGGATAGAAATGGAAGATGTGAAGCCCTTCCGGCAGGCTGTAATTACTGCAGCATAATGCTCAGTATTTCTGACGTGAACGCCGGCAGGAAATCAATTACTGGGCTCTTGCCAAACAGAGCAGGGTTCCCATATGGTAGCCATCTTCAGGCTTTAAGACCTAATTCAGACTCGGTAGAGAATGGAGACTAATAAAAGGCAAACTCCACTGTGTTAAGAGGGAAGAGAGGACGTCTTCGTTTTGGCTACAGGCCCCTTGGAGGGTGGGCTGGAACGACCTCCACCGACCGCGTGCCCCCACAAACACACCCATCCCCCCATCCGTGTCACTATCCACAGGCTTAGACGGCCGGGTCAATACGGATATTAGAAGGATAAAGGGATTAAGGCGGGCTAGAGTGGCTCTTCAGTGATCGGCCCTGCTGAAAAGCCTCCGCACGCAAAGCAGGCATTAGATCTAAAGTCGATGGGATTGGGACGCTCGCTAAGGGTGGGCCATTTGGAGATTTGAGAGCGGGGCCGCCACAGAGAACGCTACAGATACGTGGAGTAAGGCTGACACCACACCCACCACTGGGATTTCATCCTGTACCTCCGATACAGGGACACAGAGTGTGTGTTTACAGACCCAGTGGGGTTGGAGGGGGTTCCCCGCTGACATACACTGTGTTGGGCCTTGGAGGGATTTCTCAGGAAATGTGGATCGATTGAATGAGGCAGGTCATGATACCACAGAAACAACAAGGGGCTCATATAAACCTCCATAGGGAAACACACGGCCTCCTCTCCCTGCTCTGCTCCCTCCATTAGAGGATACTATGGATAGTAGCCCCCCTTCTGGATTTGATCCTGCTGTGGATCTTCAAAGCCATTGCATCCCACCCCCCACCAAGCTGTCGCCGCAATCAATTTTTTTCTACGTGTTGAGAACTCAGAATGAGGGAAAAAACGGAGAAGCCAATTCTTCACGGCGTCTCATAAGTAGGGCAGCAGTAGTCACCGCAGGGAGGCTGCAGAAACGTTTGGCGGAGCTGTCTGATTGGCTTGTTAAGATATGACGGCCATCTTTGAAGAACCCGTTGCTTCTTGTGGTTCATATGCTTTTCACGGGCAGTTTTAGAGCGATCGTTTTCCCCCAAAAGGGGGCGTGGTCCTTCTGACAACAGGGGAGTAACATGATAGTACTCTTAAAAACTGTAATCGTAAACATAAGTAAAAAAAACAACAATTGCACATTTTTTTTATATTTGTGAACATTTTTTGTTTACAATTCAGAATTATGCGTTTCAATTACTTTTTTTTTTTTGATCACGAGAAACATGTCCACATCTACGCCTATGATTTTTTACGTGGACAATGCTTTAGGCATTAGCTTGACTCCGTTGCTTGTGGGGAGATAAGAACAAGAACACTGTTTGTTGTCTGTAGTTAATCATGACTGTCAAACACACTCACCAGCGGCACAGTCCTCCTCATCCGCTCCGTTCTCGCAGTCCCTCTCGCCATCGCATCGCCATGACAACGAGACACACTTGTTGCTGGAGCCCCCACAGTCAAACTTTTCCGGTGGACAAGTCTGTTTGCCTAGTGACGGGGATAGGAGGAGAGGGGGAGGGGTTACTGTATTGATTTTAGGGTACCATTTTCACGACAAAAACGGACACATCACTGGACCACACCACCCCCATCCGCTCCACTACCTGACCAGTAAGTTTGGCTGCCTTTACCAGCCTAAGAGGACATCTGAAGAGCAGATGAAATACAGCAGAGGTGCATTGGGCTGCCGAATAGAGGGACCACAACCCCCCCCCCCCCTCCTCCTCCTCTTAATTCTGCCAATCTGCTCTAGTTGGCACGTTGGCTCTAGTTAGCGTTTGATCCAGATTACACTCTGATCAGTATGAAGCATGCTGTTGTTAATTATAAATTTTTTGCTTACAGCGCGGACATAAGACCCCCCCCCCCCCAGTGGAATCAATGACTCCACAGCCCATTCAGAGATCTACTGTTGCCTTGTGTTTCAGTGGCTGCCATTTCCACAGCTCCCACCATGGCCTCGTTGTTTATCTGCACAGGCTTCTCCTTCGACACAGTCACGCTAATGCGCCCACTTAGCAGAGCGACTTGGAGAGATCTGACAAGCAAATGAATGAACGAGAAATAATCTGCTCTGCGGCGGGTGAAAACAGTGTTAAAATGAATATGATTTAATAAAGTGTTTTCATTACTGGCACAATGGAAATCCGGTGCCGGGCGTTCTGCAGTGCCACTGTGCTATGTGAAATGATCATTGTTTGACATGCACCAAACTAAAAATACATGCATCACATTGTATTGCTGTCCAGCGGTATAACAGTTAATGCTAAAATGTGCATTGAAAGCTAGAAAGGGACACTGTAGTTAGTCTAGTTGCTTCATTTGTGTATTTTATTAATTTTCAATGGATTACTAGGGGCGTTTGACAAGTATGTTATGTGGGGATTATTTGGGAAATGTTACCAGATATTGATTTCAAATAACATGATTAAATATATATTTTAAGAAATGTTATATTGCTTTTCTAATCTTATTACTTTTGAATTACTTGGACCCACAGCACCGCTTATTTTATGCCTGAAAGCTACAGTAAATGTAGTAGAATCATATTTGAATTTTTTAATTTTTTATTTGAATTAAAGTCCTCTGCTGACATCACTGTAATCAGATCACACAGTAATGTAATCACGTAATCACTGTTTTACTTACATTTTACAACAATGAAAAGTAAAAAAAAAAAAAAAAAGAAAAGATAGTGCACATATCAAATTTAAAGAGATGCCTATAATTTTGACATGTTTTTGAGAACAATAGGTGACAGAGAGACAGAAGGGGTTAGTGAAACCAAGGATTAAACACTGACCAATGCAGAATGTCAAGCTTATCTGCTAAAATAAAAACATTCAGAAATTAGCTGTGAAAAAACACACAAAGTATTTTCTTCAAGAAGCTAGTACAGATCCTCACTGAATGTAATCACTAATGGAGTCAAGGCAATCGAAGTAGGTGCTACAATAAAAGGTGACTTATTAGAACATGTCTTACACTAGCGTCAATTCAATCATTTTGACACTCTACAGCACATACTTTCAGTGGATTTTGACGAGGCTTAAACTATCCAAATACTAGAAAATTAAAGTCCTCAATGTTGAAACATTGACATAGGAACAGTTGACACCATGGTTTCACTGCCTAGACAAGATAAAAAGAGACCTTAGTACAATATGATAGGATATTAACAGAACCAAGAAAGAGCATAACTAGAATCTGACTGTCAAGAAGAAAAGCTCACACTAGTCAGCACAGAAACGTGTTGATTTTTCAGTGATGCAGACTGACACAATAAAATAATACTCCAGAGAAGGAATGAACTCACTCGAGCGATGAGACTCCGGAACATTCTCTGAAAGCATGACAACGCAGAAGCAGAGAACAGAAGTTGCTAGGAAAAGAAAGCGATCCACTGAAGAAATTGAGTGAGAGACACTTTACGGAAATATAAAAGATACCCCAGCCCTGAAGAATGACCTTTTGCCTATTCTTCAACCAGAATCCTAACCGACTATACACAATGTGGAAAGGGAATGACTCACAGTGGGGGTAGGTGAGGGATGAAAGCAGAACAAAGAGGAGAACTGGACTAGCGTCTGAATCCACCGCGCAGGCAAAAGAAGCTGTCGACTCCTCTTAACCGATGGCTCTTTGATGAAGCGTTCATTTAATCCCAGCCAACAAGGGGATTAAGTATCGCTGTTTGTCAAGAGTGGCTTTCGCAGCACGACAATGAGGTGGTGATTGACTCGCCTAACCCGCCGGCTGTCACAAGTAGTTGCTAATGAGTTTTGTTTAAGATCTGGCAGTAATATAAACGCTGATTACTCATAAGACAAACGGACACATTCAAGATGTTTACTGTAGGAGGGGGAAAACGACAACTCAAATCTGACGTTTTGGCAGGGGGTCGATCTAAATTCATCCCCTGTTATAGGAATTTGATTCAGCTCAGTTCAAGAAAGATTGGTTTCTTGGTGTAAGCACTGCGTCCGTAATTCTGTCACCCATATCATCTGTACATGTAATTTACTTGTTATTAATGCCCAGGTTTGGGTCAATCTACAGTACTAATGCAATAATAATACATTTCTAGACACACTCAAGGTCACCGTACAAGACATATATATATATATATATATATATATACAGTACTGTGCAAAAGTTTTAGGCATGTGTGAAGTCTTTAAAGTTAGAAAAAATATTTATAAAAATATGAATGCTATTTATTTATTTTTTTATCTATCAATTCATGAAATACAAAGCGAGGGAACAGCAAATCTGTACCAAATCAACATTTGGTGTGACCGCCCTTCGCCTTCCAAACAGCATTCCCTGCCTAAAACTTATGCACAGTACTGTATATCACAGGATTACAGGGCTAAAGGGTCTAGTACAACAAGCACAAAGTGTCCGGCATCATAATGAGAACGCTTGTTTAAATAGATGATTTTGATGAGCTTTTTGAATGTTGTTATAGTTTCAGACTGTTTGATATGGGGGGGGGGGGGGGTCAGGAGACCAGCTGAAGAGGACCGAAGGGAGTGGGGGGGGTATGTACTCCTGAAGAAGGTTGGATGGGTAAGAAGGGACCAGATTATGAAGAGCTTTGTATGGGAAGATATGGGATTTGAAATCAATCTGGAATTGGACAGGGAGCCAGTGAAGCTTGATGAGAATGGGCGTGATGTGTTCACTGGACTTTGAGCAGGTGATGATACGAGCAGCAGAGTTTTGGATAAGTTGGAGCCCGTGGAAATGTTAGCCTGTGGAAGGGGATTCCAGAGTGGACAGCATTGCAGTAATCAATCGGGGAAGTGACTAAGGCATGCATCAGGACTTCATTATTCAGTATTGCTTCAATGACCCTCTGAAATCTGAAAACTCTGACCACGTATCATTTCCAGTTTATCCTGAGTTAGTGTTCCATAACGTGTGTTATCCTTGAAAGACTTAGCCTGAGTCTGAACTGCAAATACAAAACAAGGAGTGAAGACTTGAAGCCCAGTAGAGCCGTACACGCTGTGAGTGTGGCCCTGCATTTGTGGGAGGCTCCCAGCCCGTAGTGCCATACCGCTAGTGGCGGCGTCGGCACGAGTGTGTCTGTATAAAGGTGGAGGAGGTCAGAGGGCAGGTAGAGGATCAGTTAGCCGGTCTGTAACTGAAAAGGCACAAAGCGTTTGTCTTAACACGCGTCGCAGGCGGATTTACTGCTCCGTTAGGCCTGGCTAGCGTAGCCGCGTCCCTCTCAGTGAATTATGGATCAGGTACAAGAGGGGAACACACTAGCTCACTGGCAGCGGGATAGGGCGCTGAGTGTGTTGTTATACTGCAGGCTCTGGTGCCTTCTCACTGGAAGTAAAACGGTATTCATCCACTGCGTGTTTGTTAGGCTAGGTTAGCATGCATGTTAGTGGCTCTGCTTTGCCGTGGTGACATATACCGAATTTTAATGTCCTCAATGTATGTGAAAACACGGACTGTCTCATGCTGTGCGTATTTGAAAATAAGTCATATATTCCCGCACACTGAGCGCGGTATTAAACTCATGATTGTGCATGCACCTCTTTGCACAGAAAATTGTCCCAATTATTAAGTCAATAAACTGAGGCAAGCCAGTTTATTACTACTTTCCCTGAGCTGTGAAAAAAATCTCAATGGATTTGAAGCCCAATATCTACAAAGAGACTTGCTCCGGCTGCTCTCATCAAAATCCCTCCGCTGAGAAATATTCGCTAATCCTCCACAGCTACACGATAATAAACAGACTATGATTGGGGGGAGCACCATTTTGTGAGGAAATTAAAGGTTGTGAGGAAGGATGGAAGGATGTTTGGCAAGCTGGTCAATCAAAGCTTCCTGAGATGAGGTTACGACTAGGACAACATGTTATGTTGAAGACGGGGATATCAAAACGGTCGAGGACCAACTCTCACCGGAAACTCTTCGATAAACCCAACCATTGTGTGACCACATGTAAACTCCCCTGCAGATCCATCTCCTGCTCCTCACATGGAAGCCATCAGATAACGCTGCAGTAAAAAAAAAAGCCCTCGCTGGATGACGGCCGAGCGGCTTTCCACCCGGGCAACTCCTTAGTGATGTTAAGACATTACAGAAGTCCCCCGGGAGAAACAAGGAGCCCGGGAATTTTCTGTGCCGCTCAGGAGAGCTATTCATTTGTCAGTGTTTTGGAGTACGGCGCTCCGCTTGGCGGGAGCGTGAATCTTTAATGTGCCAGTGTAACACTACTCCAGCGTGTCATTGGTGAACCCACACACAGCGCTAGAATGATCTGACACAGATCTGGACTGCAATATGAGGGCTGGGTACTGCATCTGCTTGTTAGAGTGTGTGTGTGAGAGTGTGTGTGTTAGAGTGTGTGTGCGTGCACGTGTGAGAGAGAGAGAAAAGAGACAGGAGGGGAGAGAGAAAGAGAGGAAGCAATAGCCATAGGAAGTGATGGAATGAGAAGGATGAGAAAGAGAGGGGGATGACAGCAAAGGTTAGAAAAGGCGAGTTTAGAAGAGAGGGAGCCAGGGAGAAAGCGGGTGTGTTTACGTGAGAGCCTCTGGCTATGTGGGAGCATTCAGGGAACGGCGATGGCAGAGAGGAACCATGGCTCCAGAGAGAGGGCAGCCACGCACCTCCTCAGTCTGCAGAGGAACTGGAGCATGATGCCAAAGGTGAAAAAACACGCTGTGTGCCACCCTCCCCACGAGCACAGTTGACTGCGCTTGAAAAACCCTCCTCGCCACACAAGCCCTCACTCCGTCCTCTGCTGCAACGCTGACTCTCCGTCCTCTGCTGCCGGGTCCCAAACCCTCCTCACCACCCCTGACTCTCTGCCGGTCCCAAACCCTCCTCACCACCAACATGGCTGACGTCCTCTGCTCGGGTCCCAAACCCTCCTCACCACCAACACAGTTGACTCTGCTCCGCTGCCGGTCCCAAACCCTCCTCACCACCAACATGGCTGACTCTCCTTCCTCTGCTGCCGGGTCCCAAACCCTCCTCGCCACCAACATGGCTGACTCTCCGTCCTCTGCTGCCGGTCCCAAACCCTCCTCACCACCAACATGGCTGACTCTCCGTCCTCTGCTGCCGGTCCCAAACCCTCCTCACCACCAACATGGCTGACTCTCCGTCCTCTGCTGCCGGTCCCAAACCCTCCTCACCACCAACATGGCTGACTCTCCGTCCTCTGCTGCCGGTCCCAAACCCTCCTCACCACCAACATGGCTGACTCTCTGTCCTCTGCTGACGCTTCGTGCTTGAGTGGCATATTGTTGTGCTATCTGCGGCGTTGTCATGACAGCGCTCCAAATGCCACCTCGCTTTTAGCGGAGGTTTAATTGTTTTACAGGCGTCACGCAGGCTGCAAACCTGACGACGTGGGAGCTGATTGGCTCCTGGGAGAGAACAACGTGTTGACATGTGCTTTTCTCCCACTACAATATGATGCTTTTATTTGCAACTAGCAAAGTCATATATATCATATATCCGTGCTGCTCATGTAGGTAGTTAACACAAAGGGATGACAAGTTCAAACAAAGGATTTGACTGTGTTGCAAAAGACAAGCCCCGCCCCCCTGCCAGTTGCTCATGTCCTCCATATATTTGCAGTGTCAGCCATTATGGGCCGCAGTCAGGATGAAGTGTTCAGCTTCCCACAGTGCAGCCTCCACTTGGAGCATAGCCTTGAATCCTCATTGGATGTTGGAGTCCCGACCGCTGGGTTGGAAATGCCAACTATGACATTTCATCCGTGACACGCCGGAGAGCGACGGACTCGCCTCCATTTTCCAAATCTAGAGGTGTCAAAATTGCTGCTTGACGAGAGGTGGAAGGTGTGAAGACTCTGCAAGTGCAGTAGCCATGGAAACGGTAGCATAAAATTTGAAGGTTTTTAATGCACTTTTGAATTAAAACCAAGCAGGTGGACTAATTTCAAGGATTAGTTCATTATTTTGGATGTTTCACCTTATTTACATGTCTCTGTTAATTGTTCCAACTTGTCCAGATAGTTTTAAAATCTATTCTGGCTGTTTTTGAGTAATTACAATTTCCATTTCAGCCTCAATGCTAACCCTTTCAATGGAAACCTATGGGGATAGCTTAGCTCAAATTCGTTGAAACTCCAGAGCACTCAAAGAATGAATGTAAAACTCAGGATAAGTCGGACCAACTCCGCAAGAAATGGAAATGAGGTTAAACATTCAAATTAGGAAACTATTCCTTTAATAGGCAATCGCTTCAGAGATCCCATTAAAACGTTTCTATTTTTCCACAAATTATAAAGGCCATTTCACTTTTGGCCTACTTCAGGATTTTAACAGTGGCAGAGAGTAACATCATGAATTACACATAGGATTTCCATATAAATTACTTTTCTAAGTCTGGATCTCCATCTCAGCGGCACGCGTGTGGGATCCCTCCCTCATTCATCTTTAATTGAAAGTCGAATACAAACACGTTGTCTTTCCCTCTCTCTCTCTCTCTCTCTCTCTCTCTCTCTCTCTCTCTCTCTCTCTCTCTCTCTCTCTCTCTCTCTCTCTCTCTCTCTCTCTCTCTCTCTCTCTCTCTCTCTCTCTCTGTGTGTCGCCCTCACACTCAACGTCCTAGGGGTGACATGGGCAGCAGTCCAACCCTTCCATTATTCATTAGACCAACCCACAACTGATAAAAAAGCAGCCAAACGGATGTTCTTAAACAACCTCCCCTCCCTCGTGTCCCTGGCTGGTATCCTGTGGATCTGAATTCCCTCCTACAGTTTAACAACAGAATAACAGTGCAGCAGGCAGTGTAGGATTAGTTAGTTAACCAAACATCTCGCCAACCAGCAGTACTTCCAGAAGGCCTTGGACTACAGCGCCGTCTCGACAGTACGGTGCGCTCCATTTCTCAGCTCCACCAGAACCCTCCAGCGTGCTGAGCAGCACCAGAACCTTCCAGCGTTTCAGAAGCAGCACAGAGACCTTTACAGGCTGGAGAAGCCTCCCACGCTGGCGCCCCGGCTCAGTCCACAACAGACTCCGTCTGCCGGTAATCAGCCGACCCATGCCCCCGGTGTGTGGGCTGTGGGCAGCCAGGGCACCGACTGCACGCTGACGGAGGGATCCGACTGCTGCTGCTCTCGACAGGTCTGATGACTGGGGGGGGGGGGGTGCGTGGGCAGAGAGCCCAGCCGCGCCGGGTGCGGTGGCAGGTGAGAGAGGCGGCGGCTGAACAGGTGCCTGAGTGCGGTGGCGGGGGAAATTAGCAACCTGAGTGGCGACGCGCACGCCCCCTCCCCCTCGGCCAAATGACATGCAGATGCGGGCGGTTAAAAAACGGCAAAGTAATTAGACCAGCACCACTGCTTCTCTCTCAAGTGTGAGGTAAGAGGGTCTATCATCCGTGCGGCAGCCTCTTGTAACACTCACTGGACCTGTTGGTAATCAGACTGGAGGAACAGGCCAGGCCACACAGTGGGTGCTCCTTCACTCTGGATACTGAGAACAGAACGGTACATTTCTAATAAATGCACTGATCATGACAACACGCGTCCAGGGAAAGTGCAAACTGGGGGGGGGGGGGGGTGCTGGATCTGCATGTCACAGTTGATGAGAAATGCAGACAGTATTGTGTGTGTGTGTGTGTGTGTGTGTGTGTGCGTGCGTGCGTGCGTGCGTGCGTGCGTGTGTGCGCGCTCTGACTTACTGCAGGTGGCTTCTGCCTCGTCCGAGCCATCGGGACACTCTGGCTCTCCGTCGCAGCGCCAGCGCCCCGGCACACACTGGCCGTTCAGGCACGCAAACTCTGCTGGGGCACAAGTCTTCTTAGCTGCTCAGAAACACAGAGAGAGAGAGACAGAGAGAGAGAAAGAGAGGGAGAGGGAGAGGGGGAGAGGAAAGGGAGAGGGAGAGGGAGAGGTGGAGGGGGAGAGGGAGAGGGAGAGTGGGAGGGGGAGAGTGAGGGAGAGAGAGAGAGAGACAGAGGGAGAGAGAGAGAGAGACAGAGAGAGAGAGTCTCATGTTAGTCTCCATCCTTTCTGCAATGTAATTGGTCAAATCAAGGAAAGGATCGGCCTATTAGCAGGCTCACGAGTGCAGATCAAGCAGATTATCACACACTCTAACAACCGCACTCAGATTCTGGTAATTATCCCTTTGGAATCAGTCCGTCTTTCCTGCTGATTACTTTTCATTATCCCCTCCTTCTGTTCCTGGGTCTGTTGCTGGAGTTTGGGGGCCTAATCTCTCTCGCTGGGTTTCCATCACGTAGAGAGGAGAGTGCACGAGGACTGCTGAACTCTGCTTAGAGGCTCCGGCACGTAGAGAGGAGAGTGCACGAGGACTGCTGAACTCTGCTTAGAGGCTCCATCATGTAGAGAGGAGAGTGCACGAGGACTGCTGAACTCTGCTTAGAGGCTCCATCACGTAGAGAGGAGAGTGCACAAGGACTGCTGAACTCTGCTTAGAGGCTCCATCACGTAGAGAGGAGAGTGCACGAGGACTGCTGAACTCTGCTTAGAGGCTCCATCACGTAGAGAGGAGAGTGCACGAGGACTGCTGAACTCTGCACACTCCATCACGTAGAGAGACAGAGTGCACACACTGCTGAACTCTGCTTAGAAACTCCATCACGTAGAGACAGAGTGCACGAGGACTGCTGAACTCTGCTTAGAGGCTCCATCACGTAGAGAGGAGAGTGCACGAGGACTGCTGAACTCTGCGTGCCAGAGGCTCCATCACGTAGAGAGGAGAGTGCACGAGGACTGCTGAACTCTGCGTGCCAGAGGCTCCATCACGTAGAGAGGAGAGTGCACGAGGACTGCTGAACTCTGCTTAGAGGCTCCATCACGTAGAGAGGAGAGTGCACGAGGACTGCTGAACTCTGCTTAGAGGCTCCATCACGTAGAGGAGAGTGCACGAGGACTGCTGAACTCTGCTTAGAGGCTCCATCACGTAGAGAGGAGAGTGCACGAGGACTGCTGAACTCTACGTGCCAGAGGCTCCATCACGTAGAGAGGGGAGTGCACGAGGACCGCTGAACTCTGCTTAGAGGCTCCGGCACGTAGAGAGGAGAGTGCACGAGGACTGCTGAACTCTGCGTGCCAGAGGCTCCATCACGTAGAGAGGAGAGTGCACGAGGACTGCTGAACTCTGCGTGCCAGAGGCTCCGGCACGTTTCTCTAGCAATCGAGTTACGGCAGGGTCATGACATGAGCAAAATGTTGCCCATATTAAGGATTGAATTTCGCCCTCGACAGTTGGAAAAAAAGCTATGGGGAGCAACCAAGTAGAGGAAATCTCACAATGCTCAAAATAGCAAGCCTACGGTATTCCAAACACCCAGCTTTGTTTACCATCCATACATCACGGCCCAGGTGCCTCTGTTCTAAGACTAAGAGCACTCTGATGCGAGCCTACTGACACACACACACACACACACACACACACACACACACACACACACAAACACACACACACACACACACACACACACACACTCACTCACTCCAACCTGTAGCGACAGCAGCGTTAGCATGACAACAGAAACGCAAGCACCCAGAGGTCAGAGCCGTTTCAGTTGTTGTGGCGTCTGGACCGGCAGTAGAGTCTAATAAATCACCCACTAAAAGACTCTCTAGGCCTGGCTTGTCTGGAGTCGTTACACTGCCTGCAGTGGCCCTGGCGGACAAGCTCCTAATGCTTCTGATTCGATTACGAGTTGAGGGCTGCTGGGAGAGAGCGTTGCCAGGGGCCTTGTGTTTGTAAGGTTAGGACAGACAAGGTCACTGTGGCCCGTCCCTTTGTCATCCCTCTCTGTAGTCCACCCACATTATGCTCTGCTCTACTTAATTTAGCTCTACGCTAACCTACTACCCTATGATATAATACATATAATATACCTCACTGGTCCACCTGCACTATGCTCTGCTCTACTTTATGCAGCTCTACGGTAACCTACTACTCTATGATATAATACACCCTTCACTGGTCCACCTGCACTATGCTCTGCTCTACTTTATGCAGCTCTACGCTTACGTAGACGTTTTGATAATCTTCTCTCACCACTGCTGGAATGTCCCACCACAATGGATCACTAAGTCTGCAGTGTCAAAGGAGGAGACCGCATGTCTAACCACTGTGGTTTCAGTAGGGCTGGCAGAGCCACTGGTTTCAGTAGGGCTGGCACTGTGGTTTCAGTAGGGCTGGCACTGTGGTTTCAGTAGGGCTGGCGGAGCCACTGGTTTCAGTAGGGCTGGCACTGTGGTTTCAGTAGGGCTGGCACTGTGGTTTCAGTAGGGCTGGCACTGTGGTTTCAGCAGGGCTGGCACTGTGGTTTCAGTAGGGCTGGCACTGTGGTTTCAGTAGGGCTGGCACTGTGGTTTCAGTAGGGCTGGCACTGTGGTTTCAGCAGGGCTGGCACTGTGGTTTCAGTAGGGCTGGCGGAGCCACTGGTTTCAGTAGGGCTGGCACTGTGGTTTCAGTAGGGCTGGCACTGTGGTTTCAGTAGGGCTGGCACTGTGTTTTCAGTAGGGCTGGCACTGTGGTTTCAGTAGGGCTGGCGGAGCCACTGGTTTCAGTAGGGCTGGCAGAGCCACTGTGGTTTTAGTAGGCCTGGCAGTGCTCACAGTCAGCTTCCTATCCCAAGGTCAGCCTCTCATCTTTACTACGCATTGTTGGGAAATGGTGTTTGTCTTTTCTTCCCGTCAAGAAAGATTGTGCCAAGAAGGGTAGGAGCCCCTAATCCAACTCCTCCTAGGGCTTTTCTTGCCTAGTAAGGTGTAGCATTCCAAGCTGCTACGCCACAAACACAGGCTCCCGCACGAGGAGTCGTTCAATATCAACCCCACACATGTCCAGTCTAGCTGCAGACATGGGATCCGTTTAAAAGGGCAGTCCACCCCTGCATTCAAACCCAGCCACGCTGGCTCTAAGGGGCCGTTCTCTGAGTCAGGAGCCCAAATGCTTGTTAAGACCGGGGTCAACATAGACCCAGCGGCCCTCCGTTACTCATTTCACTGGAAGCTATCTAAGGGGGCTGTGGGTTCACTCAGTAATAATTAGCTCAGCAAGCCACAGCCATCTGTTAGGATTGACTTTCTCATTTCTAATTAGGAGAGGTTTAAATCTGAGACCCATAGGAGGTAGGAGGCCTGGAGGAAGAGAGACAGAGAGGAGGAGAGACTGACGCATAATACAACAGAACGTTACAATCGGAAGAAAAGAAAGACAGTGAGGGTATGGAAAGAGATATTAATGAAGAGATGAAAAATGACACATGCAGCCATACCACTTCATTAAATCCAAATGGAAAGCGTGACACTGAATGGCAAGATGCAATACTGCAGTGAAAAACAAGGATAGGGGTGGTAAACATTTACCCAGGCAACATCCTGCATTAGGCCTGCAGCCATGCCCCTGTCAAGTCATGCTGCTATCCTGTGATACACAAACAGGTCAACAGAAGTGACTTAAAAACGTTGAGGGGAGACGTTGCTTTTGAGATGCACAATTGGGGTGGATTGAAACAGCCACGTGTCCCTCGTAGCAAAGCCGAGACGTTACCAATGTGCTGGGCCAGGCTCAATGACAACGAGGGGCCCTAGAGGAGCTGGCCCGGCCGTGTAAACCTGAAGGGACCAGGGGAGCTTCGTGCTCTGCCGGCCCCACCTGGGCTCCCTCCCTCTGGGGAGAGATGTCAAAAGCGTTATGGTTGTTTTTGTTTTTTTCCCATCGTCTTTTTTTACGGAGGGCCTCTCAGAGGAGTGTGCTCGCGGCGCTTGTGCACCTGCCGGAGTGTCAGGCGGAGACCGACGCTCGCCAAGCTGCCCCACAAACACACACAGAGACTCAGAGACACGCCCACTTGTTTTTGCCAAAAGCCTTCTGTTAGAAATACTTGACGGATATTAACGACGGCCGTTCGTGGCGAGGGCCGCCGGAGGTTGAATAGGTAATGCAGAGATAAACACCTCCTGGGCCTCCCATGACAAATGGCCTCATTAGGCCAAAGTGAAGTAGCCCGGCGTACGGCGCAGCGAGGAAAACATTATTGTATCCTGTTGGCTAGCACAGACAAGAATGTAGATGGGAGCCCTCCAAACATCCTAAGTGACTACATGGAAACTGCCTGCGTGGGTGTGTGGACGGGGCGGCGGGGGCGGCGGGGGCGACTCGACTGAAAAGCCGCGCGCGTGTCGAGTCATCGTTCTACTGGCTCCCCTCCATGTTCAGCAATGTTAATCAATCCTTATTGTCCGGTGTCAGTTAATCTGGTGTGGGGAGAGAGACGGAGGCCAGCCAGAGCACACACACACACACACACACACACACACACACACACACACACACACACACACACACACACACACACACACACACACACACACACCAGACACACACACACACACACACACACACACACACACACACACACACACACACACACACACACACACACACACACACACACACCACACACACACACACACACACACACACACACACACACACACACACACACACACACACACACACACACACACACACATAACACACACACACACACACACACACACACACACACACACACACACACACACACACCCACACACACAGCTCTCTCTGAGTGGAGGCGGATGGGGCTATTAATCAGAACAGGGCAATGAAGCGTCTCAATCAGACAGTTTGTCTCTGATGTCATCCACATGGGCCGTCCAGTGACGGAGCGTTCCCTGTCTCTGTCCACCTGTCTGGTCCACTGCAACATCTTTACAACCTAACGGAGCTGATATGTGCTCCAGCATTACAAACCTGCAAAAACATGCAGATCTTATTGTTATGGGAGTGTTTTAGCCTTAACCGTTTGTCTCCACTGAATAAGTGCTTCAAATGCCCAACTAAAACCAGATACCAAATGTTCTGGTCTCCTGGTCAAATAGTTGGAAAACCTGCTGACCCAGGATCTGTCAGGCATGAATAGTGCTCCTGTAATAGTGTATGAATACTGCTCCTGCCAGGCAATATAGACCAGAGTCAGCTCCACCTATGCCCCCGCTCCCCCTAGGACAGCCTGCACCAGGAGCCTGGGGCCTTGCAGAACCTGGGGCCTTGCAGAACCTGGGGCGAGGCCAGGCCAGCTTTACACGTCCAGTCAGAGGGCATGTGAGTGGGCAGGGCCCCACTGAGTCCCTCAGAGACACTGAACAGGCCTTTGATTTATCCGCACCCCGTCAGGCTTCACTGCACTACGTGTCTATTTCTGGTCAAGCGAGCCCTCTCGTGCCTCTGCACAAACTGAGGGGGGATTGAGAGCACACAACCCAAAGAGCTGAAACAGACGCATGTGATGTGCACACAAACACTGTATGCGCACATGTATGTCAAGCAGGACTGCACATTCATACAGACACACACATACACTGAAATATGCCTGACCTTCTGCTGCCATCTGTGCAAGTTCTGTGTGTGTGTGTGTGTGTGTGTGTGTGTGTGTGTGTGTGTGTGTGTGGCTATGCCATCCCAGAAAGGAAGCATTTTCATCCTATATGCTGATAGTGACAGACGCCATGCACCACGTTACCGAGGTGATAGTAGGAAAATGGAGGGACGTCAGCATTAATGAACAGATGATGTTCCGTGTGGGAGGATAATAACGGGCCCGACTGACGGACAGGACGTGGCGTTCACAGCCAGGAGCAGAGAGAGAGAGAGTGGGCGGAGCACAGCCAGGAGCAGAGAGAGAGAGAGAGCACGGCAGGAGCACAGCACGGCAGGAGCAGAGAGAGAGAGAGTGGGCGGAGACAGCCAGGAGCAGAGAGAGAGAGAGTGGGCTGAACACACAGAGAGAGAGAGATGGCATGCACGGCAGGAGCAGAGAGAGAGAGAGTGGGGCGGAGCACGGCAGGAGCAGAGAGAGAGAGAGACTGTCACAGCCAGGAGCAGAGAGAGAGAGAGTGGGCGGAGCACGGCAGGAGCAGAGAGAGAGAGTGGGCGGAGCACGGCAGGAGCAGAGAGAGAGAGAGTGGGCGGAGCACAGCCAGGAGCAGAGAGAGAGAGAGTGGGCGGAGCACAGCCAGGAGCAGAGAGAGAGAGAGTGGGCGGAGCACAGCCAGGAGCAGAGAGAGAGAGAGTGGGCGGAGCACAGCACGAGGACAGGAAGAAGCAGAGACTCATGACTGAACACACAATGGCATGCCTCATCTCCTTCCACTGTCTATCCTACACCATACTGAACCCATTAAAACGTCCCTGACGCAGCCTAGATTTAATGTCGTCCTTAAAGCCTTATTGACTCACCATCGTCGCTGCGTGGCTCTAGCCTACAGCGTTCTTAAACGTCATCTCCTTATCGGATTGACTCCCCACCACTGTGTGCTTCTGTAAGATCAAATGGAGTTGGTGTATTTGCAGCATCCAGGGCCCCAAGAGTAGCTTAACATGTCGCTGAGCACAGAGAAGCCAGCAGGTGAAATGTCATTGTGCATTTTGGCACAGAAATGGTGTTAACGAGTGCTGAGAGTGTGATCTAAGACGGTTGGAGTTTGCGTCAACCCCCCTCCCAACGTTCCACCAAATCCTGCTTGGATCGTTTGAAAAGCAGGCAATAAGAAAGATATTCATAGGTCAACTGAGACTATTCATTCATGTGATTTTTGTCTGAAGAAAAAGCTTCAAGGTCAATTTTTCTTATGGAGAAATTCACAAATGTTATCTTTTTAATCAATCTGTTAAAGAATCTCGTGGCCACAAAAGAAAAGACGGGGATCTTTTAATAAAAGATAATATGAGAAATACCAAGAAACCTCCAGTGGAGTGTGGGGGTGGAGGAGAGGAGTCCAAATTCAGTTTCATTCCAACTGAAAGTGGCCTACCCATAAAACAAAGCAAAAGGCTTTTATTGTAGCCTGTCACATAGTTTGTAGCTCTTATAAAAGAACAGCCTCTTTGGTCTGGAGGACAAATGTTCAGGCTGGGCTCATCAGCCATAGTAACAGACACGTCTCTGCTGTGGCACGTCTCTCTCCAAAGCAGAGGAGTGTCACAGGAAGCAGGAAGTGAAGGTATACTCAGTATGTTAGTTTATCTTCTATTGACACAGTGGTCTGGGGAATGGTACTCAAATATACCCTAACCCAAGTGTCTCTAACCCCCCTGTCTGCCACCTACTACAGGGGCTCAGTGTCAAGGGAACCGGGGTGGACAAACAAAAGACCCAGCAATATATCCATGTTTAATTATTTAAACAACTTGAAAACAGAGACACCATAGCCACAAACAAACGCAATGAACCAGCGAGGGGGAAGAGAAAGGGTTGGGCTGAAATAGCAAGACACACGCAGGTGAAACCAATTCAAAACGGGGTGCAGAATATAACGCTGTTAAGTGCTGCTCCCCCAGGAGCACCCAAACCTCGGGCCATGATGACCCACGGCCATTCCATTCCCAGACGTACTGTACAACGTTCATAAACACATTTGTATTCATAACTTTGGAGACAAGAACAAACACGGGCTACAGTTTTTTCTGATCGCTTAGGCACTATCATTGAAACATTCGGCTATTTTTGCTCACAATACACAATAACCACCAAACCAGCAAAACATCATACATCTCTTGCAAAAACAAACTATTCTTGCAAAACTCTTCAAACTCTTTTAAAACTGTTTGTTTTTGCATCAATACAGTACACACAAACAATCATTTGAAAAAGCACATGAAGCATAAACTACGCACTGATAGTATGAATGAAAAACATTTGTGGCATTTGCTTTTTCTGTGTGCAGGGCATAGCAGTTTGCAATAATGTTTTTTCATAGATGTAGTAAACACACATAAACACAGGTATCCAAATGTGTAATGTTCTAACGCTCCTCAAACACTAAAATCACAGCGGAAGAAAACAAATGTATTTGTGTGGGTTTAGTGATAGATCCTTCTCATTATGAAAGTACAGTACATATTACTGTACCAGTAAAACTACAGCACTTACAGTTACTTACTGGTTCTCATTTTAAAAAAATCCGGATGATACCTGTGACAGTACAGTGGCTCAGGTTTGGTTGAAGCTGTTGCCTCATCCCATGGTTAACAACATGGTCAACCACAGTCACTCTGGTTTACCTCATCCCATGGTTAACAACATGGTCAACCACAGTCACTCTGGTTTACCTCATCCCATGGTTAACAACATGGACAACCACAGACACTCTGGTTTACCTCATCCCATGGTTAACAACATGGTCTACCACAGACACTCTGGTTTACCTCATCCCATGGTTAACAACATGGTCTACCACAGACACTCTGGTTTACCTCATCCCATGGTTAACAACATGGTCAACCACAGACACTCTGGTTTACCTCATCCCATGGTTAACAACATGGTCAACCACAGACGCTCTGGTTTACCTCATCCCATGGTTAACAACATGGTCAACCACAGACACTCTGGTTTACCTCATCCCATGGTTAACAACATGGTCTACCACAGACACTCTGGTTTACCTCATCCCATGGTTAACAACATGGTCAACCACAGACACTCTGGTTTACCTCATCCCATGGTTAACAACATGGTCAACCACAGACACTCTGGTTTACCTCATCCCATGGTTAACAACATGGTCAACCACAGACACTCTGGTTTACCTCATCCCATGGTTAACAACATGGTCAACCACAGACACTCTGGTTTACCTCATCCCATTGTTAACAACATGGTCAACCACAGACACTCTGGTTTACCTCATCCCATGGTTAACAACATGGTCAACCACAGACACTCTTTACAGTCATCAGTCACTCTATAGTGTTCCTGACTCCCCTCCCTCTTCCCTGTCCTCTCCTCCCCCTGTCCTACTTCACCTCTTCCTCCTCCTCGTCCTCCTCTTACTTCTTCGCCTCCTCATCCTTGTCATCATCCTCCTCATCCTCCTCTAGTTCTCACCCCTCTTACTCTCTGTCCAGTATTGGCTTCCATTATCGTCCAAACCAAACCAGTTTTGCTAGAAGCGTGCTAATAAATTACAAACTAAAAGTGAAGCTGAGAGCGTGCATTCAGTTTGGCACACTTGGTAAATGCATTGGCTACAAGTGTTATTCGTTTCAGTAATAGTGCCTCAAGAATCAGTTTTAGTGTGTAAGCAATTAGAAAAAACCTAAATGACAGAGTTAGCAGTAAGTCAAGGCTCTGTTCTGCAAAGCAAAAAAAGGAATACGCAGTGTGAAAATATAGAGAATTTCCTTTGGGGTTACTTGTGCTTTTTGTTTAAAGATGTATGGCCTATTCCAACTAAATAAAACCCAAATTCCAAAAAAGCAAATTATTTGATGTCCTGCCTGCCTGCCTGCCTGCCTGCCTGCCCGCCCGCCCACGTTTGTATTTATTTATATAGACCGATTTCAAATGAGATGACCGCAACTCACTCTAAAAGTTGAGACAGTCGAGTGTTTACCACCATGTAACATTTCATTTATTACACCCCCCCCCCCCCCCCCCCCGTCCTTTCATAACGTGCCACACATTCTGAGGCAGGTCAGGACTGCAGGCAGGCCAATCTAGCATCGGCACAATCTGTATACACAGCCATACACTTCTACGTAAGCCGGGCAGAGCGTGGTTTGGCGTTTCCCTCTTGGAGGATACAGGGACGTGCTGGAAAAGACGCCGTTTGGATAACAGCATGTTATTACAAAATGTGTACCCATCCATCTGAATAAATGGTGCCCTCGCAGATGTGTAAATTAATCATGCCATGGACGCTGACACGCTCCCATACCATGACAGACGCTGGCTTTTGGACCTGACGCTGATGCCATCTTGGATGGTCCTTTTCCTCTCTGGCCCAGAGAACACAACGGCTGTTTAGTCCAAAAAAAGAATTGAAATGTTGACTGGTCGGACCACAGGCCTCCAGGCCTTTCGTGGAGGCTGCTTATATGTTGACTGGTCGGACCACAGGCCTCCAGGCCTTTCGTAGAGGCTGCTTATATGTTGACTGGTCGGACCACAGGCCTCCAGGCCTTTCGTAGAGGCTGCTTATATGTTGACTGGTCGGACCACAGGCCTCCAGGCCTTTCGTAGAGGCTGCTTATATGTTGACTGGTCGGACCACAGGCCTCCAGGCCTTTCGTGGAGGCTGCTTATATGTGATCACACAATTGCCTCAACTGTTGAACCTCAGCTGTTTCACATCACCTTGTTATTTCAACTTCGTCACATCGTTCCTCCTAAATTGCCGTCTGGAAGATGTTGCAGGCATCAATGTCAAAACAAGTGCGTATCTTCAAAAAACAATGACATATATCAGGTAAAACATGCCATTGTTTTTTGAAGATACACGCTTGTTCTGAAATTGATTCCTGCAACATTTTCAATTTATAATGAAAACATAAAAAAATACAATTTCATTTATTAGGTCAAACATGAAATAACATTTTTATAATGTTTTCATTAAAATGCAAGTCAGCATTTAATCACAAATGAATGCTGTCTGTTTATTGATGTATTTGCATTTAATTTAGTTTCCCAAATTCTGGGGAATTCGGGTTGTAATAACTAAGCCTTTGAGCACTCATGTAATTCCTTTTGGTGGTTTGTTCATCATAACTACTTCTAAGGGAATCGATCACATATCCAACTACTGTATACAAGATATGCCAGAGGGAGACTGAATCCATCAGATTGCTACACAAAGCCAAAAGGTTACTGTGGTTCCTTTTGTTTACAGTAAGATATTCAAGTCATGCATTTTTCATAACTCTCTAATCCTAATCATGTACTTGGTAGTGACATGAAAAAAAGATGAGAGGAGCGTTCTGTAATATCAGTTCCAGATATGGGAGTACAGGGTGCAGGGGAGGAAAAAAGAGTAGTTAGTGGAAGGTCTCTGGAACTCACACATCTAAAGATGTAGTTTTGTTATTAAACTTGTATGCATTCTGATATCACAGACACACACACACACACACACACACACACACACACACACACACACTGGCACCATTTTCTCAGCTTGTTGTGCAAGTTGGACTCCAAAACAGACATCACTCAGTTCCACACACACGACTCTCATTTCCCACATCCATGTATCTCTCTGTCGCCCAGCTACCATTCAACCACATTGGCTGGAAAGGCCTTCTTCAGATAAATATAAATACACATACAGTACATGAAGGGATTTATTTTCAAATAAGCTGGAAGAAGGATGACTCAGCGAGCGGGGTTCCTCTCCAGCGCTCAAGCCGTCAGATGAATAGAGATTAGCAATGAAAACCCCCCAGCCCTCCAGGGGCCATGTTCATCTTCCACAGGCAAAACTCAAGAGACGCTCCCTCTTCTTAATGATCATTATCTATCTGTCAGAAACCATTACGCCGCTCCTGGCCCATGCTATTGCTTATAATTCCGTAATTATAAAACGATGATGGTCTATTAATGTGAAGACCTATCCTCGTAGAGACCTTGGAGGAGCACTGACTGGGCTGTCCTGAAGAGAGGGGTTGGAGGGCAGGAGGGCAGCGTTGGTGTGTCTTCTCTGCGGGCTGGACAGTAGACTGGCTCCATGAGAGGGTGGAGCTACACTGACGTTTGTTTATGGGATGTATGAAGCTCCCCCAGACAGTGTGCCATTCCACTGGTTGGTCTGCATGGTTAAACAGCCGGCACACAGTCAGAAACGGGGACATGTTCACTATTGGTTTGTTCTAGCATCGGCATTTTCTCAGGCTGTTAAGATAATAATGGAATCGTCTTTTCACACGAGTTTTTGTCTTTCCCTGAATCTTAAATTATGAAGTTAATGGGTTAAACTATGCATATGTGCTTTTGCTGCAT
Organism: Galaxias olidus; assembly: GCA_026901105.3. NCBI lineage: Eukaryota > Metazoa > Chordata > Actinopteri > Galaxiiformes > Galaxiidae > Galaxias > Galaxias olidus. Next base: position 48,139 of record JAPMUY010009100.1, read on the forward strand.
TTGCTCTGGATAGTCTCTACATCCTAAAACACAAATAAAAGATGAGCTTGTTTACTTGAGTGTTTGCTTCTTTCCAGATGTCTTTGGGGTAACGCTTTAAAAATTCACACAAAAACACAGTATTCCTTTACGAGCATGAATTGGCAAACGCATTAAGCATGCCTTCCATCCACTGCTGTATCAAGATGTGTGTGCAAAAGCAGATTACAGTGTTGGACTTCTACATCAGGGACCGTAATGAGAATCGGGACATTTCCCTTTCGCCCTGTTCAGGGAACGATCCTCCCGGTCGTCTCAAAATGCTCTGCCTGGAATACAATTCTTTTCACAGTGGAGGTCCTGAGCTAGTCACATTAATGTAACACGGAACACAACCTACTTTATGACATCTCCCTTCTCTTCCAGACAAGAATTACCATAACACTTATGCTGCCGCCGGTCATATTCCACATTCCCCGCAAAATCTGGCCCTAGCAACCGTGCAGCATGATTAAGACGATAGATTTGAGGCCAGCTGCTGTTATCCTTTCAACGTATGGGTTTTCCATAAACAGTCCTCACCACGGATAAAGACATGAGCGCATGCTCAGATGATTTCAAAGGCATAATCCTCTTCACACAGACACAGCTAGAGACAAAGGGGTAACACTCATTCCTCCTGTCAAGTGTACTCTCCTTCCCCCAACACACACACACACACACACACACACACACACACACACACACACACACACACACACACACACACACACACACACACACACACACCCATCTGTCAGTGTTTGTGACTGTAAAAGCCTTGGCCTGCTGCTGATGGCCTATCAGAGTGTGTGTGCACTCTAAGACAAAAAAGAGAGCTTCAATGAAAAGATCAGCCAGGCTGTGAGTGCACAGCACAAGCTGACAAAGAGATTAGGCAGAGCACAGTAAAAGCACAGTAGCCTTACTGGACACAAGAGGTACGAAATGTTAGTAATATATTAGTTTTATTTATAAGGGCAATCCAAAGGCCAGTAGTGTGTGTGTGTGTGTGTGTGTGTGTGAGGTCGGGCAACTGTCAACACCACTAAGATGGATAGCACCCAACTTGACAGTCCTGGCTACTCCATCTCACTTACCAATAATTAAACCCAAAAGACCTTTGTTTTCTGTCACAGCACACAATCACCCCGGCTGACGTTCAGCACACAACCCCCCCACATCCCACTCCATCATCGTTACATAAAACCCCAGGACGCACTGAACGTGTCTGAAGATGTGATGCTAGCCTTCTCTTCATGCCATTTGTGTGTTGTAAGCATCCAGCACACTTGCAGCACTTGGAGTCTGTTTTTACATATAAAATGTATTATTATTGTCCTCTTTGAGGAGAGCTGCGTGGAGTTTGAAGCGGTGTATTTATGCGTTAATCCAGTGCACCGGGTGTTTTCGCTAAAGGCACACACGTTGGGAATGCAGCAGAGCATCATCTCGTTTGACCTCCGCTTTGGCAGTCCACGGGAAGCTCGATTCATAATCGGTTTCTGTAGCGTTCCCTCACCCTGTAGGATTTCTAAACTGTTGCTGTAGCATTCCCTTAACTTGTAGGATTTACAAGCCAGCTCAAAAAGAGGCAGCGGTAATGCTCCTATGGTCTGTCCAAACTGATACTCAGAGCTGACCTGGGGCAAGTAATTACAAGGCAGGGCTTGTTCAGAATTGAGCTCATCAGGCAAAATTTTAAATGCGTGGGTGTGTGTATGTGTGTGTGTGTGTGTGTGTGTGTGTAGAACAGAAATTTAAAACGTACCAGAAATGACAGCAGGCACTCAAAACCCAACTTTCATCTTCTCACCATTTCGAAAAACAACCGTCTAGCTATCTACCTAGCGCAGCCTGACTCCAGGCTTACGCTGAGTGAAAGTGAGGCGTGCGGTTGTTGACTGCGTGTAAACACGCCGAGCCCAAACCACCGGTGGGAGTGAGCATGTGACACATTTGATCAACGCAACCAGCGAGGCTTCCTCCTACGTGACCGTGCTGTGGGGAATGGAACAGGCACTTCAAACCGGAGTCAGAAGTGGAGCAGGACTGCTCCGTGCCTCCCGGTGTTCCAAAACAAGAGGCCGACAGCTGCTGCCTGTGCGCCGGTCCCTCCCCTTAAGGTGCTCCGCCGCTCGCCTCGGCGCCGGGTTTACGGGGAGGCTGTGGGCTCCCGACCCGCCCCTTCGACCGAAATTCAGGTCCTATGGGTTCCAGCCTAAGATTTCACTGGTTTCCAACGTACTGTGTGTGTCGTGCACAGCTTTAGCTACAATACAAACGTCCTCGATCTCCTCAGCGGCGAGTTGTACTCTTCAATGTCTAGTGACGTGTGTGTGGGTAGGGGGGGTTGAGCAAGATGAGGAAGCTGTTTCAGTGAAGTACAGAATCCCGAGTCACCCAAACACCCCCATCCCTAAAGCATTGGCAACTCTCCAGACCCCCCACCCCCAACCCCTTCTTTCACCGTATCTGCATCACAACAAAAGCGCCGCAAAACAGCCCCTCTAAAATCAATGGCACTGCAGCACGCCGTGGCTCCACCCGGGCTCATCCCCACACTGCTTCAATACACCGCCTCTCCATGTCCACGTCCTTAGTCCACACTCCTCCACTCTTTCCATTTGCCCGCTCCCTCCATCCTCCATTCTCTTGTGATCAGTGTTAGCGGCGAGGGCCAGGAGCCTGTCCAGGTCTATTCTACAGGACGGGGAGTACGGCGATCAATACCAGCTCCCTCCACCATGTCCCCCCCGAGTGAGAGCAAGACGAGGAGAGCGTGCGCATGTGCAAATGAGTGTGAAGGTAGTGTATTGTGTGTGTGTGTGTGTGTGTGTGTGTGTGTGTGTGTGTGTGTGTGTGTGTGTGTGTGTGTGTGTGTGTAGTCCCAGTCACTGGGCCAGTGGCTATGCATTAGCAGCATAGTCACCTCCAGGCAGAGCTCAGCAGCTGAGCTTTGATCATGAGAGCCCCTGACGCACAGAGGGGGGTGCGTCACATCTCGCTAGGAGACGGAGGGGGAGCATCTGCCAACTGGAGTAGAACGGACGCTTTACTACGGTGTCGGATTGTCTTCCTTTACTGCTGCTTCACGTCCGGCCTTAAATCAACCGCTTCTGTTTTAAGATGGAGAGAGAATATTTTTCAGACGTCCTATTACCAACAGCCTACCATTGCAGGCTCCCACGCTACCCATCAGTCGTGCTTTTCATGTGTGTCGCTCCCGCGTCTCGTCGCCTGAGCGCCATTCTGATTGTGTGGCTTAGCCTTCATTATTCCTGTAGAAAATTCACAGACTCACAGCTCGCCAACGGTAGGCATCGCATCCCGCCGCCCGCCTCCTCCCGGCGACGTGGCCTTTTTGAGAGAAGGCATTAGCCGGCGTTCCAAACTCTGGACAGCCGTGACGCCTCCGTCGGGGGGCTGAGGGGAGCGACGGCGTGGGCGCACTGACTGATTTCACGGGCCTGTGATTGCCAGCTCCACGCGCGAGGCTTCTTAATGCCGTGCCATGCTCGTTAGGGCCCGCTCCAGGAGGAGCTGCCATGCACTGAGACTAAAGGAAACCCTGTTAATACAGAGGGTTAGGACATATTTACAATGCAACACTAGAATACAGAGTCATCAACACCTATTGCTTAGCCATTCCAAATCTGAAATAAACACCATTTACCTGTTAGGAAATATACCATTAAGCTATTTATTTATTTATTTACCATAGTCTGGCTTTTGATCTTTCGTACGAGACAGGCTCAAACTCTGTGTAAGATGAAATGTGATGTTCTCTGACTATAATTTATGGGCCACCACTTGGCCTTTAACCTGATTTCATTTTGTTTATTTCACTTGGGCCATACAGGCATGGTTATCAATAGCTTGCGTTTTGTGAATGAGCATAAGGAGATTCTCCCTGTACAGATTCTCCTTGCGTCAGCTTAAACAGGTTGTACAGGTGAAGGCAGGATGAGAACCTTGTTTCTCTGCTGCTCAGTGAACATGCTTTTTGTTTTTGAAGGCTGTTAGCCCACTTGCAAGTGTAGTAATGAAACCTTACCGAAGACATTCTCTGGTTTGTAATTCCTTAAATTCCCAAAATGTAGGTTAGTAGTGGTGAATATAAGGTGGGCAAGTCTCCTAGGAAATAAAAAGGCCAGCAGAGGACTGAAACCACGAGCGGCAAACTGTGGCATGGCCAGGGTTACTGTCATAGACGAACAAGACAATCAGACGAAAAACATGACGGCTCGGCCAACGAAAAACAAACAGGAGTCACAAGCAGTGGGGAGCGAAGGGAGTACTTGGTATGTGTGCAAACACCTGCATGTGACATCCACTCGCTCTGACAGTCGCTGTCCCCGCGAGGTCCCCTTGGCCGTAAAGGCTGCTTCCTCTTCTTCTCTTTCCAGCTCCACTTGCACTGATTCAACGCGCGTCACACTGATCTCATTTCACAAATAACTGGTGGAAATGGAGATAAACTCGTGGAGAACTAAACTAAACTACAAACGTTTTGCCCTGACACCACATTGATAGACAGGGCTCAGCTAATACTGTCGGTACCCGTCGTTTGCTCAGGTTGGTCACACATCATAATCCGATTACTGGGTTCCAACAACCAGACACTCATTTAGGCTCCCATCCTCAATGCTGGGTTTTCCCTCCAATATTACCTCAATGCAGGGTGTCACCTCCAACATTACCTCAATGCAGGGTGTCACCCCTAACATTACCTCAATGCTGGGTGTCACCTCAAACATTACCTCAATGCTGGGTGTCACCTCGAACATTACCTCAATGCTGGGTGTCACATCCAACATTACCTCAATGCTGGGTGTCACCACCAACATTACCTCAATGATGGGTGTCACCTCCAACATTACCTCAATGCTGGGTGTCAGCTCCAACATTACCTAAATGCTGGGTGTCACCTCCAACATTACCTCAATGCTGGGTGTCACATCCAACATTACCTCAATGCTGGGTGTCACCACCAACATTACCTCAATGCTGGGTGTCACCTCCAACATTACCTCAATGCTGGGTGTCACCACCAACATTACCTCAATGATGGGTGTCACCTCCAACATTACCTCAATGCTGGGTGTCACCACCAACATTACCTCAATGCTGGGTGTCACCTCCAACATTACCTCAATGCTGGGTGTCAGCTCCAACATTACCTCAATGCTGGGTGTCACCTCAAACATTACCTCAATGCTGGGTGTCACCTCCAACATTACCTCAATGCAGGGTGTCACCCCTAACATTACCTCAATGCTGGGTGTCACCTCCAACATTACCTCAATGCTGGGTGTCATCCCCAACATTACCTCAATGATGGGTGTCACATCCAACATTACCTCAATGCTGGGTGTCACCTCCAACATTACCTCAATGCTGGGTGTCACCTCCAACATTACCTCAATGCTGGGTGTCACCTCCAACATTACATCAATGCTGGGTGTCACATCCAACATTACCTCAATGCTGGGTGTCACCTCCAACATTACCTCAATGCTGGGTGTCACCACCAACATTACCTCAATGCTGGGTGTCACCACCAACATTACCTCAATGCTGGGTGTCTTTCCAACATTACCTCAATGCTGGGTGTCACCTCCAACATTACCTCAATGCTGGGTGTCACCTCCAACATTAGGACAACAGCGTGGCAATGACAGAACCCAAGCTTGCCTTAGGTAGTTTGTTTTCAAACCAGCCCAACCAGAGCGCCAGTACAGAGACACGACCTGTCAGATAAGATATTTGACAGACGATACCGCAGGAACATGCCTTTGAGGCGTCGACAGTGAGCTGTGTTCTCTCCACGTTTTGGTACGAGGGTTTCTGAGCGGCCTCCCGCTGGGGCCTCGTCACGGAGGAGGGGCGCTGCAGCACTTAGACAAACGACAACAATACGGGATTTCTATCTGTCTTGCAAAAATACACCGACCGCTCCCAGGGCTAATATAATGAAGGATCAGGACTGCGTAATGAGGCAAAAAAAAAAAAAACGCAACATTGACAGGTAATAGACCTGAAGAGGCCATTGTGAAACATAGTGTGTGTTTACAACGCAGAACTGTTTCTCTTATTTATACTGGAACAAGCACTGCCAATACGTTTCTGTTATCTATACTAGGACAAGCAATGCAGATACGTTTCTGGCAGAAACCTTACTATTCCACTGGCTTGTTTAATTAACTGCCACCACATTACGCTATAGTTTTACTTTCAAAGTTACTGTAATGCAAAAGTTCCATCAATATCTATACACTAATAAATAAGATACACTTCAGCAAGCGAGCCCCCTCTCTAGGGAGTAATTTCATTAGTTACAAACTAACACTGAGGGCAGTGGCATTCAAGGCTACAGAATAGCAAATGAAGCAAAACAGAGTTCCCTTTCCTCAAGCAAAGGGTGGAACGGTGAAAAGGGCACCAAGAGCAGGGAGGTGCAGAGGAACGCAGTAGTGCTTACCACCCCCACCCCCCACACTAATCCCCCTTTTCTAAACACACTCATAAGGGCTCACACACACACACACACACACACACACACACACACACACACACACACACACACACACACACTCTCTAAATGAGCATTTAGCAATCCTCAAGCAGCGTCCCACGCTAATCTGTGATAATAGCCGGAGTGGCCTCAGACCTCTGAATAATCCCATTAGAAGGCCCTGGCTGTGGGAACGATGGAAAGGGCAGTGGGCCAGCAGGACCAGCGGTGACAACGACCCTCACACACACACACACACACACACACACACACACACACACACACACACACACACACACACACACACACACACACACACACACACAC
>JAPMUY010009100.1:60000-78996 GCA_026901105.3 Galaxias olidus
CTCCTAGGAGAATAGAAGCTTAAAAAGAACGAGATGGTTTGACAATGTGCAGTTGTTGGTCTTAAAAAACACCTGTTCCTCAGATGTCAAGTGCGCCAACAAAACAACAGAAATAGGTTCTTCAAAATAGGACGTTCCTACCAGCTATGCAGCCTGATGCACACGACCACTACTTGAGATGAATAATGGATTGGCATTATGTCGCAGATTTCCGCTGTCTGTCTCAGGATGACGTGGTGTTCAGCCAAAGAGAAAAGCTGGCTAAATTGCCCATTCCATTACCAGACACATGATTGCTGAACAAGTATAAAGGAAGCAACTAAAGTCAACTCCAAGTCCTTTGGACCAAGTAATTGTGTTGTTTCTGCACAGGCTTTGCTCTATGAACCATCTAAATCCCGCCCTTGCTCTCCCCCTTGCACAGCATATGTACGACACCTTACACTTCACTAAGCTTGCTCTCTCTCTCCCTCTCTCTCTCCCTCCCTCCCTCCCTCCCTCCCGTCTTGGCCCTTCCCCCCCCCGTGTCAGCAAATAAGACTCAGTAAAAAAAATAAAACATTTTTTTTCTTTAATACCTCATTAATATGCACCCGTTCTGTATCAACCCAGAAGGGGAATGAAATACAGAAGTTTCATGTCAAACTGAGAGGGTTGACCAAAGTTATGGTTTAGGCAGTCAACCACGCCGAAGACAACCTGGCTCCCAGCAGGGCAATCTGCCTTATCTGCCCACAGACACAGTATGGGGAATGCACATCAACATTGGAGGAAAAAGACAGCTTGCTAATGGAATGAAAAGGAATGCTGTAATATCATAATCATCAAATGCTGGATGGCTCCTGCTAAAAGCCTTTCCAGAATTGAAATGTTATCACTCAAATCCAAAATGCCTGGGCTCTGACTGAGAACACAGTATACTCACAACAGGGAAATTATTAAATTAATCAACAATGCCTCATTTCCAACCAAGGACATACATGCAACAACAATGCCCCATTTCCAACAAAGGATCTACATGCAGCCTTCAAACCAACGTGTCACAGTAGTCTTGCGGGTGTGGAGAGCAGTGCCACATTAATGTTTTAGGATGATGCATGCTCCAAACAACCTGTTTTCTTCAGGAAGGCCTGCGGACATGTCCTGCTGGTCTCTGAAACAAGGCACAAATGGCTGGCAGGGGGTGGGCTTTTAGGACAAACGTTACACCATGGCAAAAGAGATGGCTAAAGAAACTAAAAGATTGAGAGATTGAGATGCCCTTAAGTGCAAGTCAGGGGAAGCGCGGAAATTCCTCCAGAGCCACAATTAACCTAGACACAAAGGAAAATGGCACGGCACATGCACAAAGCTCTACAATCCTGGCACCACTTGTTCTATTGTTTTAGTGTGTGCACTCTTCTGGAATATAGGCCACTGACAGGGGATCACAGTTTGAGGGTGTGTGTGTGTGTGTGTGTGTGTGTGTGTGTGTGTGTGTGTGTGTGTGTGTGTGTGTGTGTGTGTGTGTGTGTGTGTGTGTGTGTGTGTGTGTGTGTGTGTGGAGGATGTGGGGGGGTAATAGGCATCCGTACGTACACACGTATACCCACACACATAAAAACTAGAACACACACCTAACACAACAATGACTCTGCCAGGTGATGAGGACGGGGGCTCAACTGGGAGATTGGACAGTGTGCCATCTTTTCAACTTGCTGTTCAACTGGGCACTTTGACCCCATAATAGCACACACAGTCTGTAAAGAACATTAAGAACGTCACGTGCGGGGCCAGAAGCATCCACACTCACACATATAAGGGAGGTTGCACCTGTGAGGGGCTTTCCATACAGGCGCATTTATTTACCTTTAAATTGGACATCTCTTAAACACATGTACATAAGGCTATTAATAACTCATACCAAATCAAAACAAACATCCAAGTAGCCAGTTTTACGTCATCCCCTGACAGGTTTGTACAGCACATCCTTTGAGGAAGAAGGGAGCTCATTGTGCAGTTTGGGACAGCAGTGAAAATAGCTGCTTCCCAAATGATAGGCCTACAAAAAGGGTCAAGTTCTTAAGCTATTTACTGCATAGGTCTAACTCACCACAGTTTTCTTCGTCGCTGTTGTCTGAACAGTCGTCGTCATCATCGCACCTCCATATAGTGGGTATACACCTTTTGTTAGTGCACTGAAACTGTCCATCTTCACACTCCTCTGTTGTTCCTATTAACATGTGAAGAAAAACAACCATTAGAAGGCACGCGCATGTACACACTGAATGCCTGATTTATATACATCATATTCATTCAGTCAATTGACAAAAAAAATTGTTATGAGCTTCAGCTTGCTGTAGTTTTATCAGCCCCATAGATTACTTTAGGTTACATATTATTTCGGGGACAGATTCTACAACAAAGCATTGGAATAGGCGCATTGGCCACAGCCAATCGTTAAATTCTGTTAGAAAAAAGACAAAGATGGACTACGTTATAGAGCAGCGTGAACCGTACACGAGACTCACAACGCAGACCATGTCATGTAGGCGCGTCACACTACACACAATGTTCAATAATTTAGCATTTATGTATGTCCAAAATCACAGATAGAGCTGCTAAATTGTCAGGTTGTGTAAACAATATCCGATCGGCTTTGTAATCATACACCAGTCGTGGTATGAAAAAGCACATCCTTGCAGTCGCTTCTGCCATATTATCGTAATTTATAATACCATTACCCTGTTTTCACGAGCAAGAAAAATATAACCGACCTTTAGAGGAATGAAGTTTTAGGACTAACAAGTGAAAAAGTAGTAGTTTCCTTATATCCGTCCACATATCTGGAGGAGGTGATGGAGCTCATCCACGAACAAAGCCTGTCCCAAATCCGTTCCTCTAGCGATACCACAGCGGTACTTCACCAAGCCAGACCCCCATTTGCCTCACTATCAATTTGAATCAGTGACGATTGCTTGAAGGGCGGGGATATTACAACAAGACGATCATATTCAATGGATTTGAGTTATCAATGTATTTTCTACCCCATCCCCAGACGTCTTGATTCCAGGAGTATTTTTTCCCACGCTTGAAAATTATGTAGGTGGAAAGAAAATTCACAAACAAATACATAAACAAATAAATGGAAAAATAGTGTAGCAATATAGAAAGAATTTTAAAAACTGGAATGTAAATAGGCTGACACTATTAAACCCAAATGTGTGTTTTTGTGTTAGTGGGTGAGAGAGAGCGAGAGAAACGGAGACGGAAAAGAAAAGAGAAACGCCAAGCAAATCTATGCACCAGCCTACTCCTATCACATCTGTACAGCTGACTCCAGAATCAATTTGCCACCATACTGCCTGTCAGAAAGTAAACAGAACGGATAGTGGAGGATGGCACTAAACAACAGAAGAGAAGTACCATTTATTTACATGGTGTTTGTATCCAGAACTATTCACAGGCTACCTCAGTGGCGGCTGGTGAAAAATATTCTAGGTGGGTATGTGCCATGTCCAGTCAGCTTCACGAATACAATTTAACATAAACTGTAGGATATCAGTGTTCTGTGAAATAGTAAGTATTTATTAAAAGCCAAACTGTAGAATTTCCTTCCAAGCCATATTGGAGAGCCTGAGTCATCTCTTTTAAAAGGAATCTTAAAACGCATATTTTTTCAGGCATTTAATTAAACTAAATCACAGTTATATATAGCATGTTTTAATCTATTACTGTTTTACAATGATATTATTGTATTTTTTTATCGCAACTTTGTTTTTATTCTTTGTCATGAATAGCACATTGAGCTGCACTTGTTTGAAATGTGCTATACAAATAAAATTTATTATTGTTATTATTATTATTGTTATTATTATTATTTTTATTATTATTCACTTTGGGGTGCTGCATGGCGGAATCCTTTAAAGGGGTGGGGGAGGGGAGGTGCTTTTTCCTTTCTGTATTTCTTACTCTTTATATTCGACAGTAATCACTTCTTAATGGCTGCTTTAAAATAAAAAAATAAAAAATAAAAGAACAATATCACAGCACATTTGCATTGCACAAATGTGTTGTTAAGCAACCTCAATATTTCTTACTTAAAACAATTAGATTGCACTAAATGTTGGTGTGGCCAAAAAAAGTGCAACAATGGTATTACAGTGGCCTTGGCCTTCTGCCAGAATGAACAGTGTTGTCAGTCAAATTTAGGCCACGACCATTGGTGACAGTATAATCATTCATGTTAATGGAGACAAACTGAAGCAGAACATAATCCCTCCCTCATATCTCTCTCTCTCTCTCTCTCTCTCTCTCTCTCTCTCTCTCTCTCTCTCTCTCTCTCTCTCACACACACACACACACACACACACACACACAATCCCACAGGCAGGTCCTTAACCATTCAGGGCACAGTGCCAAAGGCATGTACTGAAGGTCTGATGTCACGGTTACCAATGTGATGGAGTCTGACACATTGAAATCAATTACCAGGATTATTGTGCAAAAGTGTCAACAACCAAATATATCGGTGTCCATAACCTCCTTTCTTCTGCGGCTACTATAATTATCTTGTATATTAGTGGAAGAAAATCACACTAAAGTCCCATTACCCTGGGATTTCATATCATAACATAAGAAGAAATGAAGTAAACTGACGTTAGACTTCCAGAAAACAATATTTTGCCCCAGTGGACAACTGCAATTGGGGGCTTGAAAGTCAAAGAATAGTTTCCTGGTTCTTCATAAAGTTCTGGGCAAAAAGGCTCACTTCCAAGTGATAAGTGAAGTTTTTCATTATTAAAATTTGCTGAAGGTATATGATCTCTATTACTAAACTTGTGTAAAACATGAGAGAGCTCTGTGCTAAGGAAAAAAACAAACTAATGTGCCATGCCAACGGTGAAATGGCAAAATATGAAATACTTCGAATGGGGCGACACTTCAGCGGAGTCAATTCAGGCAGGCTACTCAATCAGCAGCATTTATCCACGTCACACCAATCAACCAGTCACACATGCTCATTAGTTGTCTTTAGGTCTTCTTATACCTCAGTTCTCTTCCTACTATGGCTCCATAGATGGTGTTATCCCATCCTCAACTCCCTTCAGACACAGTGGATGGAAATGTACTGGATCAAATGAAAAAGTCATCAATTCAAGATAGCACAGACCAAATTGAGTTTATGGTGAAGACTGCATTGTGACTAAATGAAAATTAGTAGGAGTGAAGGACTGAAGATTAAGCAGGAGGGGAAAACTGTATTCGAGAGAGAGAGCAAGTGATGGAGATGGAGAGGGAGACGTTTGTCAATCGATTGAGGCAATGTAGAAATCCCTTTGGGGCGATTTGCAAAGTGGTTTAATAAAATTCATTTAAATCAACTTGAACTGGCAGAGGAAAGCCCAATTAAAGAGACAGCCCAACTAAACCACTAAGCAGAGTATAATGATTAAGGAAACAGGTACAACTTCACTGCAGGGTAATGTTTTGGATTAATCAAATTTATCCAGAGACGCATACAGAGCCAAATGAAAAATGAGATAAGGCCCAGAGATTGAAATCAAAATGTAATGTTGTTTTTAGTCTGGTTTTCCTCTGGCTCTGTATACAGTATTCATGACAGCCCCTGGTTCCTCTCTGCATTCCAGTTACTGCCTTTAAATTAAAAGGGTTGGACACCCCTGCATAAAGCAAATTTGTTGCATCATTGTAGCCTACAACTGTCACTAGAGATAGTAAAGCTTATATGAGGTATATGATTAAGTATGCATGTAAAGACATTGCACATGGGCTTAGTATTTCATTGAAAGACAAGGAAGACATGTGGTTAACTTTACTATAACTGGAATAGAATATTTGTTTGTTTTTTTGGTCTGACTGATGTAAGGTGGCACAGCGGAGCTCCGTGCAGCCAGCCGTATACAGGCTAATGGCACCTGACTGACACAAACATAAATCAAGCAAGGAATCCCATCCTAATATTCTAAACAGTACATGCCCATGTACACACAGAGAGTGCACGACCCCCACCCTCCTTATAAAGGGCATCACACCAATTGGTAGGCTTTGTAAAACGGTTCTGTATGAAATAACAAACACATAATATCCACATTGTTTTATTGGACCAAATACCAATTTGTAAACCTGACCAGGCTGTTCAGGCAGGTTCGATCAGCGAATGTGTTTGTCAACTGCGACTGACCGCCCATCCAAGCCTGGGAAAAAATGTTTTTCAACTTTCCCACGTCAAAATATGATACATTCTTGTGTCACGTGCCCAAGTTTGCAATTTCTTGATTTGACACCAATATCGTTTATGTTACATCCCACATTCAATCTGTCGTGACAGTAATGAAAGGTTATTAGTAATGATGTCAAAGGAATTATAACAGGTGAACACTTTATAACCGGACAAAATCACCACAAAAATATAGGTTGCCAACATTATGTCTTTTTCGAAAGCGCAAACTTCCGCAATGGCTCCAGATCTCAAGCCTTCCCGAAACCCTAAGTGTGCTAGATGCAGAAATCATGGACTCATTGTTCCACAGAAAGGGCACGTGAGAAAATGTCAGTTTGTGGATTGTCGGTGCTGGAAATGCTCACTCATCACGCAGAGGACCCAAATTATGTCAATTCAGCGAAAAATTAAGAAATCTCAACGGGAGGAATTCGAATTGGCATGCTGTCCTGATGCGCAGACTACTAGGCCTAGTCTAAATGTAGGTGAGGCGGCGCCTGTAGTGGATGAAACATCGAGAGCCCAAGAAGGCGCCCACGGCCAGCCGCAGCGGACATCTGGTGTGCTGTGCTTGGGAGAAGGGGCCCGTGAGGTAACTGTCATAAAGATGCCAACGCGACGATTTCAAGAAGTTGATGGGAAAACCTATGCTGAGCTTGAGGACGTGCCGACTGACATTAAATCTGCAACTGGGGGAGCTTTCGACCCATTGAGCAACTTATTTGACCACCGAAGAAGGCAACCGCAGGGGCAAGTAAATCATGAGGGATGCTTGGAGTACAGGGATGAGACAAGGTTCAGCAGCCAAGTGAATTGGAATGTGGCTCCAGACGCACCTTTTGGAGTGAGCCGGAGTAAGTGAATAACTTAACTCCAAAAATGTGTGTAAACATTGCATACAACTTAATCGGCAGACTCAAGCTATAGGTGTTGTTGATCAGCAAGCATACAAAATTTTTCCAAACAAGCACATGCCTTGCTAACGTTAGCTGATTAGCACAACATTAGTCAATGTCAATGAATAGCAGTTGCCAACCGCGCGGTTTTCAGGACACAGCAGTTGAGTCGGCAAATGTAAAAAGTAGGCCTGGTACTTCAAGTTAAGTAAATTGGGTAGTGATATCTCTACTCTAGCATAAACAGCAGTATTTTAATAGTCTTATGTGGAAAAAATATATAAATATTTACACAATAAATGTATTTAAAAAAATCACCGCCCACCCGCAGTGTGGCATTCCGAGTAGGGTTGACAAACTTGTTTTCACGTTGTTTTTTTTCAACAAGTAATTAAACAGTAAAATCATATGATTTTTTGTGATTTGGTAAACGTACAGTAATAAAAACTAATTAATAAAGTGTCAGTTAATCTAAAAGTGACAGGTTTAGTGTCGAAAAAAAGGTTTTTTAATTTTACGATTTATTATTCCGTGTAGCCAACCGAAGTAGTCAGAAAGCATAAACGTCATACGGCAGACTTCACTTGGACCAGTGCTTTACCGATAGCGAACAAACATATGTCTCGGGTTATCAGTCATTGTAACACAAAATCTTTGTCAGCTCAGTCTCCACACTGAAATTGAAAGTAAGAATTGTGTTGAATAATGTGCAAGCACTATTGTAATTAGGCTGACATACACTGTACATATTTGTTTTACTTATCAGATCAGTTAGTAGATCACAGAGGATGTGTTATTGTAACCAATGGATAATAATCCCATAATACTCAAATTGACAACATAGAATCTTCCATCTCGTAGGGTCTCCTTCTACTGCAAGTCAAATTAAACACACCAATGGTTGAATAAAATTATTTACTTAATTCCATACACATATACAAGTGTGTGTGTGTGTGTGTGTGTATATATATATATATATATATATATATATATATATATATATATATATATATATATACACACACTTAGAGGGACACTCCACTGATTTTCTTAAACAATATATGTTGTTGTTATGCTAAATTAAGTAAGTATATTGAACAAGTTCACTGGATAGGATCACTGTAAGTGAAATTTGAGTATTTTTCTGACCACCGGCATTTAAATGGTTAATTCTTTGTGCACCACAATGCCCATATATCATTGTGCAAATCAAACTCCGAACCAGCAAATGATTTCCCCTTGGCTGAAAACGGTGGTAGTTCATATAAATTCAGGAAGGACCCCCGATGACACAATAGAGAGTAATTTCCTCAACTCGTTTTACATTGTGCTGTTTGATTGTGAAATGGTAAATGACGATACAATGTTTAAAATACAATATTGGTATCTGATGAAAAACATATCAGAAGATCGAAAATGGGTGAACTATCGCTTTAAAATAACTTCACCCTCAAATCATGTGGTCACTCACAAATGTAAAAAAAAACTATTTCTGCATTTTCATATAGCTTGCTAAGACATCATTTGGGAGGTATTGTGTTCCAATGAAACGTGTGTATTTGACATGTTTCATTCAGATGCACCTCGGGGGGACTTCATGACAGCAATGGAGTGCGGACAACGAGAAGTTTACAACGATGACGTTTTGACTATGCCTGCCTTGGGCCTACCAATCCGGCTCTATGCCCGCTGCCCAAGCGGTTACGCTCCGTGTCCGACTATACTAGTGAACATGCCACATATGCCGCAAGGGACCTACAAAGAGGGCCATGGTCCACTGATGGTTACACCATTCCCCCCAGGCACCCTGCATTATCCCCCGGAGCATGGCTTATCTTATGTAAGTACACACTATTTTTATTTATTAAAAATCTATACACATTATGTCTCTATGGCACTGGTAAAAAAAGTTAACCTGTTGCTGGCTACCATAACCTCCTCTGTCCAAAATGTTCCCGACACCCCAAACATCTGAGTATACGATAGCATTGTTTGTTTGGTCTCTTTTTAACGCATTGTCATTGTTACACATACAGTTGTAAACTGGTAAACATAAACATATAGTTGTAAACTGGTAAACATGATGATTTCTTCAATTTTAACGTCAAACAATCTAATGGCCATACAGAACCGATCTCTGTACATTCTCTTTCAGGATGGGAGAGGGCCTTTCTTCATTCCTCACCCACCCATGCGTCCTGTGCCCTACCAAGAGGAGCTGGTCCTGAGGCAGCATCCACTTCCCCCGCCACCCAAGAGCAGGGACCATGGAGCAGGAATAGGTCTGAGCTTGGCTCTCTATGTTGTTGTGTTAGCTGTGGGTAGGAACGGCTGCAAATCAGCATGCACAACAGGGGGGGCAAACAACAGTATGTAGATATACTCAGTTATTTGACATGTTTGACTGACAGCATTGTCTCTCTCTCTCTCTCCAGCAGTTGGCCTGGGCAGTCAAGGGTCAGAGGTGAACCACACGGAAACCGACACCTCCTCTCAGGAAACCTTATAAGGAATAAAGTTCTGGTCTTTGTGTCCCAACAAGACCGCACCATGTTTTCAAGAGAATTTTCTCCTTGTTCATTCATTATGCAGTATTTTCTTTGTTGTTCCATGAATCTTCTTAACAACCATCACTCAAAAACAATAACATTCACTGGAAATATTAGAACATCCCCCATCCATAGAAGTGTGCTATACTCATATACTTAAAAGGATAATTTGGTAGAATTGCAAATTTGTACTATTTATTTATTTATAAATTAAGATTGATTTGCAAAAAATATACTTTTTCATTAAAAATCCCCCTATTTATCCAATAGAAATCACATCAAAGTCTATGTCATTGCATAAGTTTCTTGCTTGTGTGTGTTCAATAAAAGTTTTCGCATCAAATTTTCAGAAGAAATTTGAATTCATTTTTTTGAATGCATGTAGGCTATTAATACCACTTTGATTGCATTGGCTAGCCGCTGCTCTGTTATAGTTATTTAGCGCCATCAAGTGGTCCCCTCAAGAGAAAACGCTGCTACAACTCTGGTTGCTATGGTATCGCTAGCTCAATGTTTCTTAGTAACCATACATAAACCAAATGAGAGAGAGGCGAACTAGAGTATATTATAATGATAACACATTGGTAAAAGTTATTTGTAATAATTTAGTTAAAAGTGTACCTAGACAAACTTCAGACACTTGCCAAGTAAATATTTCAGCAGTTTGTGTAAGCTAGCTATCTTACGTTAGCTTTAAGGAAAGCCATAAAGAAGAGTTTACGAAGGTTGGTTTTGGTTGTCAAATTGCAAGCTAACGTTAACGATCGACAGCTGGCTGCCTCACTTGCAAAACTAACAACCTACATCTGTATTTAGTTTAGTCATGTATATAAAATATGACTTTACCTTGCAATAATATATTGGTGGTGTGCTTTGCAATTCCGACAGAAGGAAGCCGAATGAGTCAGTGCACCTGCCACCTTGAAAAATGGCATCTGTCTTTGCCCAGGCCAACTATGTATTCGGTCTGCGGACAGGTGTAGCGAATAATTTGTGCTACTTCGACGAACAAACTATTATATTTCCTTGTGGAAACAACTGCGTGCGCTACAACATTGACCAAAAATGGCAGAGATTTATTCCAGGTATGGCAGTTACCACACACACACACACACACACACACACCCAACATCACACAATGACCATGTTCTGTGTTTGCTGTTTTTACTATTGTCTATTGAGAACATTAAATTATGCAGAAGCAATTAAACGATTTTACATTATGTTAGACACATACTTGCCTTTTCTGACCTCCAACCCTTTCAGGCACAGAGAAGAGCCAGGGCATGCAGGCACTTGCGATCAGTGGCAATCGCCGCTACCTGGCCGTATCAGAACGCGGGGAGAAGGGCACTATTACGGTGTATGACCTGCAGCACGAGCAGGGCAAGAGGAGGAAGGTGCTGAATGGTGGGGACATCAACGTCCAGGATTTTGTCTGCATGGCCTTCTCCCCCGACTCCAAGTACTTGATTGGCCAGACAGGGGGACCTGACTGGATGCTGTTCTTTTGGATGTGGGAGAAACACAAGGTGATGGCAATGGTCAGGACTACTGGCTCGGCAAACCCTGTACACCAGGTAAGATATGGAGGCATGGCATTCACACATGCACCTAACACGTGCACTGCACACTAACACAAACACAAACACACACACACACACACGCACAAACACACACACACATACAGACACATACGCACACAATCATCTGCAGAAACATAAGAGACTCATTCAATCATACACACACACAGATAATAAAGGCTTACAGGACTTAATACACTCTATTGTCACCCTAATGCCAGTGAGTAGCAGTGTGTTTAAAATCCCTCTGTTTTGTAACTCACCCTGTCCATCCCACCAGGTAAGTTTCAACCCGCATGACAACACGCAGGTGTGTGTGTGCGGTAACGGCGTCTTCAAGCTCTTCCGCTATGCTGAGGGCAGCCTCAAGCAGATCAACTTCCTGAAGGTGGAGCTCATCAACTTCCTGTGCCACACCTGGATGTCGGAGGAGCGTGTGATCGCTGGCACAGACACAGGTCGCCTGCTGGTCTTTGAGTCGGGCGACCTACGCTGGGAGATGAGCGTCACTTCCAAAATTGCCACTCAGGAGGCTGATAGGTCAGGGGGTAAACCAATCACATTCATTCATTCTTAAAAAGAATGCTCGCCTTGTTTAGGTGTTTCACAGCAAAGAGGGGTGAATATATATGTAATCAAGGCCTTTTTTATTTATCCAATACGTACCATTTAAATATCTACATGATTTCAATTTTGCCTCATCGTGTGATTGCTGGGTGATCACTGTTGTGAGTTAGCAACATGCTATTTATAAACAACAACAACAAAAACATTCCATTTGGGAAACAGCGCCACAGTACACTTGAAGCTCTTTGTGAAACTCTTCTCCTTCCGGGACCTGTCTACACCAATCCCTTCAGAGGACTTGGCCTGAGCCCTATGCTGTGGCTTGTTTCCTCAGACCAATGGAGAAAAAGAAGATGGAGGACAGTAAGGGGGGCACGGGGTCCATGCCCCCCCAGGTCACAGCCATCCTGGTCTACTCCAAGGGCTTTGCCTGCTCCGCCAGCCCGGGCACCGTGTGTCTGTTTGAGAAGACAGAGGAGAAGGACAACTACAGGAAGACCAGAGAGATACGGGTACCGTCCCACTCTCCTTCTGCGTTGTTTGTGTGAATTGATATTATCTGTGTCTATATGTCAAAAGCAGCTACTTGATTTAGTACACCTATCTGGTAGCAGGTAGTTCTGGAGAAACACTCTCTCTGACCACATCGGTGCATTCATATTCCAAAGGAGGTCAGCAGTGTCTAATATGCTGGAACCTCTACTTTTCTTTAACAAACCTTCTAGTGTCAAAGCTGCTTTTTTACCCACTCTAACTTCTGGTCAAAAGAAACTGCACTTCTTAACCTTACCTAACTATACCGTAAGTGGAAGCCTAGTTTGGCTTTCAACGAGTAGGTCTATCTAATGAAGTTGCCACTGCGTATGTGTGTTTGTGCGTGTATACACCTACCTGGTAAGGTAAATGCAGGCGTGTCACCAGTTCTCCATCTCCCATGTCGTCCTCTCCATCCAGATCCCTCCGGACCCGTGCAGCAACGAGCCAAGCCAGGCTGAGAGCCAGGAGATTGCCTCCATGTGCCTGAGCCCCTCGGAGGAGACCCTGGCGGTCAGCACGGACCGGGGCCAGCTCTACAGCATCACCCTGGCCTCAGCAGAGATGAGCAAGGCATGGCCCCAGGCGCCTCCTCCTCCCTTCCGTCTAGCCATCCGCCCCCTCGCTGTGTTGGCTGCTTCTGTCTTTCTTTCAGTTTTTTTTATCTCTCCATCTTTCCTTCTGTTCTGTTGCTGGCACTTTACAGATGACAGACAGCAGAGGGCCAATGTGACGTGATGTGCATTGACAACAGATTCCTCTCTACGCTGTGCATGTCTAGGATCAATGTTCACTGATTGACCAGTACACTTGCCTCTCTACGCTGTGCATGTCTAGGATCAATGTTCACTGATTGACCAGTACACTTGCCTCTCTACGCTGTGCATGTCTAGGATCAATGTTCACTGATTGACCAGTACACTTGCTTCATCCTTTGGCAGTTCTCACAAAGTGACGGTCTGCCAATAAGACATATGCCCTCTGACTTGCGCTTCCTTTTGTTGTCCACCAGGGGGAGCCAGCCACCTTTGAGTTCCTGTCCAGCTCCTTCCACTCCAAGGTCATCACGGGCCTGTCCATCTGCATCCGCAAGCCCCTGGTGGTCACCTGCTCTCTGGACCACTCAGTGCGCATCTGGAACTTTGAGACTAAGTAAGTCTGGCCCTAAGGAGAGGCCTGTGGGAGCCAGACTAGATCCTATCCATCCTGTTCATACTGTAGATGGCGCTGATCTGACAACCAGAATAAGGACTGCTTCTATACCACTGGTGTTTTGTTTTTATTTCTATGCATGCATGGCGTTTGTAGTGCACACAAAGGGCAAAGTCGTCTTTGATTTCGGCTCATTGTTATTCAGCGCAAAAACCTCACGCACATCTGTGTGTGTGTGTGTGTGTGTGTGTGTGCGTGCCCAGTGTGTTGGAGCTGTACAAGGAGTTCCAGGAGGAGGCCTACAGCGTGGCGCTGCACCCCTCAGGCCTCTTCCTCCTGGTGGGCTTCTCCGACAAGCTGCGCTTCATGAACCTGCTCATCGACGACGTGCGCACCTTCAAAGAGTTCACCGTGCGCGGCTGCAGGGAGGTGACGTAGAAGGAGTGTGTGCTCTAGGGTGTTTGTTTTGGCACAGTTGTGAAGCGCTGTAAAGGTCTGCATGTGTGTGTGTGTGTGTGTATGTGTGAACTGTCAATGCATGTTCTGTGCTGTCTTTTTCACTTGGATGTGAAAAGATCCTTTAAACGGGCGCCTGTGTGTTCGTGATATTTATTTTTTTGTTCTCATTGAAAATATGTCTCTGTCCCCCTCTCTCTCTCCCTCTCTCCCTCCCAGTGTGCTTTCAGCCATGGAGGACACATGTTTGCGGCCGTCAACGGGAACATCATCCACATCTACTCCTCCTCCACGTTTGAGAACACCCTCAACCTAAAGGGCCACAACGGAAAGGTGCCTCTCCACCCAGAGAACAGCAGCTCATACTGTGTGTATGTAGCATGTTTCCCCCAAAGCCACATGCTCACGCTAACACCTCTGGGGAAATCAATTTGATCTCACGTCCGTGTTCATTGTAGACATCTTTCCGGCGAACCGCATTACAGACCTGGCAACGCAGACTTGACATTTTACCCCTCTTGCAATCGTCCTTTTGAGCGCAGACTCCGGTTGCAGCTTTGACTTTTGCCCCGGGATCTCTCCTTCATTATAAACCCAGACTTTAACCTTTCCCCCCTTGTCTCTTCATCCTTACAAACCCCCAGCAATGTTTGTGGCCCTGACTTTTCCTCTGCCTCCTTGCGAACCCTGACCGAACACTCACCTTTGCCCCCTTGTCTCTCCTCTCTCAGGTGCGGGCGGTGGCGTGGACTCCGGACGACAGCCGCCTGGTGACGTGCGGCATGGACGGCGCCGTGTACGAGTGGAACACGCTCAACAGCAAGCGCGAGTCGGAGAGCGTGCTCAAGTCCTGCAGCTACACGGGCGTGAGCGTGTCGCCCGACGCCAAGACCATCTTCGCTGTGGGCACGGACAGCACGCTGAAGGAGATCCAGGACTGTCAGGTGGGCACGGGAGAGCAGCGTGGGCATAGGGTAGAGAAGCCTACAGGTATGGAGGATCCCCCTCTAAGGATTGATTGATGGGCTGCGCAGAGCTTTCTGAGAGATGGCCCAGATGGCACAGTGCAAACTTTCCCCCTTGTCTTCTATTAAAGTTCATATGTTTGCTTAATATGTATTTATCATGTATCATAATATTATAGCTCCTAGCTGTATTTTTTGGAGCTGCCTCGTAGGTTCACTTATTCTGTCAATCATTTCACTGTGTCTTCGTTCGTGTGTGTGTGTGTGTGTGTGTGTGTGTGTGTGTGTGTGTGTTTGATTTGGGGCCCGGTGCTGCCCTGTTCTCAGATCCTGCGGGAGGTGAGTGCAGACGACGTGGTCTACACAGCCATCGCCATGTCCCGCTCCGGTAGGGTCATCTTCGCTGGCTCCTCCACAGGCACGGTGCGGGCCATCAAGTACCCCTTATCCAGTCAGAAGGACTGGATCGAGTACCAGGCCCACGCCTCAGCCATCACTAAGGTGGGTTAGGTCCCGGCTAAAGCATTTTGTTCCGCTAAGGCAGGATCACCCTGAAGAAAAGACAGTCGGTTAGCTTTTCGCAGCTTTGTGGGCTGTTTCATAACGTCTTTCAGGCAAAGTCCGTAAAGTCCGTGTGGATTCATCCATTTGTTTTTGTACATGTTTTCCTTTTCTTATTGTTGCCAGGGCTCTAATTGAAGTTGAAATCGTTTTACAATGTGTTTAAAAAATGTGATCAATGCCTTCCTACAATGGCTATGTGGCATTGAAAGTCCTGTGTTTCACAATTTCATAACTAATCAATCAGTGATGTTGCTGCCAAAAGAGTGGAAATGGCTTGAAACGCTGGTGCCTTTGATGTGACAAAGACGTCTATTTGTTGAGACAAGATACACATAGTATGTGTATATAGTAAATACACAAGTATTTTCCCAAAAAATGGTGCTCAGACATTTACTAACCCTAATTTATGTTGCAAACAAATAAGTTTGGGCTAAGTTATTGAATTTGAGACATTTTGGCCTGAAAAGCATTTGAAAAGAATGAGGTATTTTATGTTCAAGATGGAGGGGTGAGGTCAGTTCGTCATTGATCGAGCGGACCTAGACGTTAATAAAACACATGACCAGAACAGTCAGGCCTGAGCGTGCTGTTTCCCCCCAACGGTCCACAGATGATGATCACCTTTGACGACCAGAACCTGCTGACGGTGTCGGAGGACGGCTGTCTCCTCATCTGGAAGATCATCGACAAGGAGGGCCGAGGCCTGAAGAGAGACAAGGAGATCATCTACGCCGAGGAGATCCTCATCACCAAGTGTGACCTGGAGGAGAAGGTGGGTGGGTGGGTGGGTGGGTGGGTGTGTGTGTGTGTGTGTGTGTGTGTGTGTGTGTGTGTGTGTGTGTGTGTGTGTGTGTGTGTGTGTGTGTGTGTGTGTGTGTGTGTGTGTGTGTGTGTGTGTGTGTGTGTGTGCGTGCGTGCGTGCGTGCGTGTGTGTGCGTGGGCACACGCGTGTTCACAGAGGTTGGAGAATTGGACATTTCAGGATGTTGGGTGTAAGTGTTGGGTGTAAGTCAGGAAGTATAGTTTAGTGGTTTTGCGACCTATTTCCATGTTTTCTTCATATTTGTTTTGCCCCTGTCTCTCTTCCAGAACCAAAACATGCTGGAACTGAAGACAAGGGTGGAGGAACTGAAGATGGAGAACGAGTACCAGCTCCGTCTGAAGGACATGAACTACAACGAAAAGATCAAGGACCTCTCCACCAAGTTCATCAATGAGATGGAGTCGCTCAAGACCAAGAACCAGGTTGGCTGACCCATAATACACACACACACACACACACACACACATATGTGAGACCCTTATATTTAATTAGATAAAGTGTGGAACTACTTGCGTCAAACAAAGAGAGCGCGGGAGGCAGAGATTGTGGGAGTCTGGGTTTTTATTTAACTCAACGGAGGCAACTTAAATATCCTCTCAACTCAATGGTCCAATGACCTGCTGCTGCACCTTGCCCGCTGCTCTAGGATGAAATACCAAAACCTGCCCTTGTGTTTCACAAGTGTCACTATGCGCTGGTCTAGATGTACAATACTTGTTTTTCTACCCAACTTCTTTTCATCAAAGTGTGTAAGATTCCATGCACATTCAGTTCCCAAGCATATCGAAGGGCCTTGGTTTATATAGCCATCCAAAAGTGCCAGGGTTTGGTGTAGAATGTAGAACGAGACAGCTTAAACCAGGAGCGGCCTCTCCATCTCAAAATAGGAATAGAGTTGTGAAGTTGTGTAAACCGTTATATTACTCTCAGCTGGGGGGGGGGGGGGGGTCATTATTGATGTACATTTAGTGAATTGTGAAAGGGAGGCCATGCTACCCTCCTGTCTGTTGTGGTCTGATTGTGTAGGTGCTGAAAACAGAGAAGGAAAAGCAGGAGTTGTTGCAGCGCGAGACCATTGTGGACCTCACGGAGAAGTATGCCAAGGAGCAGCAGGACTTAGGTGAGAGGGACTCACACTGACATGTTGTTGCTTATTACAGAAGCAGGATCGTAGTAGAACACCTTTCTCATTGATTTCGTTGTGCTCTTTATCGTGCCAATGTGGAAGCAAGTGATGCAAAAGTATCATCTATTCTTTACTTAGACAAGCATTTGTAAAAGTAATCCAGACGAATTACATTTTTTTTTCCGATTGCTTACACACTAAAGTGAATGCTCAGACGAAAGCATCAAACCTTTAACTTTTGTAATCCTTTAACCAAGGCACCACAACTCCAAACACAAAAGTACACATTCATCAGCTCTGCACTTTGCTTGCAATTCCGCAACGCACACATTGTGAAACACTACACACTGTTTCATACATTAGACACTTTGATCAAGAATGAAAACTCTTCCGTTCCAAGTACAAAACATTCCTGCAATTGGCAACTCCCAGCTGCACACATGAAAACACTTGGAACACCACTCTGCCTGAGCCTTGGTGCCGCAAATTGATCACAGGTAACCTTGTGGGACCTTTGCACACATGGAGGCAGTGAGAGCGAGATGCAGTGGAAGACAGAAAGGAGGAGGAGGAGGACAAAGAAAATAGATGGAGACATACTGTCTGTCCAACAACATTAGGGTCACTTTGGTGGACCACGTCATACTGTACAATCATGGCCTGACCATGCGGGAGGATGGGCAGAGAGACCATGTCCTTGTCTAAAGCCTCCGTACGTAATATAGACCTTTACACTGGAGTACAGTACATTTTCTACACTAGACTGTACCTATGTTATTGTTGCACATCGTTCTGCATCACAGCAGAATACTATGCAGTCCTACAATAGTATGTATATGCTCCTCAATGAACCAAATAAATTGGTACAGTCCAGTGAAGTACATGTAATACAGCCCTGATGTTACTGTACTGTGCACAGTATGACAGTACAGTGTGTAAAAAATAACCTATCCAATTACATACATCATATTCTTACATTTTCTACAGAATTGCCAGAGAACCTCTTGAGGGTGAAAGGCAAAGTCTGTCCACCCAAGAACAGGAGCTGGCTATTGTTGATACATACAGTGTTGGCAAACAACATCAACCTCATCCCTTACAATCCCTTACATTACAATTGATCATTTTTTGTTTACCATTGCACTGTCATTTATGTTTTGGTTATCATCACTTAGATTTGTTTCCAAAATGCAGTATTTTGGAACACGTATGTTTTGTATGTAACACTTGAAGCATACCATCAGCCGTCCATTTGCTATACCGCTGGAGCCTATCCCAGCAGGGCGAGGAGCGGGAGGTACACTTGGACAGTCGCCAACCAATTACAGGGCTGACACATAGGGACAGACAACCACTCACACTCACATTCACATCTACAGACAATTTAGAGTCACAGATCGGTGACACTTTAATATACCCAACAGGAGAAAACCAAGAAAAACATTCAGTAAGATAAAGGATTTTCTATAAAAATAACAAGAGCTCAGCTGTGGCACTTTTATAGTGCTAAAAGCGCCGATTTCTTTTCTTGAGAACACAAGATAATTTAATTTAGGTG
>JAPMUY010009101.1:0-12500 GCA_026901105.3 Galaxias olidus
TTATAAAATGTACAATATATTCTATGTGTATTTATTATGTAGGATATTCAATAGAAATATTAATACACTCCAATTCCTCGTTCTTCAGCGGAAATTTTGATGCTGTGTTTGGGCGGATGTACACCGCCTGTCCGGCAGAGGTCGACAGCTATGCACAATTCAGCACTGGTACTTGGCTGGAAGGAAGTCGTTCATTGTCAGAAGAAGAATTCCGCCGTGTTGTTAGCTCTTCAAAACAACGTTAGCCAATTATTTACACATTTGCGTTATAAAGCCAACCACTGTTTCGGGATTTAAATACACAAGTGAATTATCTAACAGGTAATTATACATATTTAGACAAAGTATGATTTAATATTCGTGCCTATTTTTCCAGTGTTTTTTTTCTCTCTATTTGCTAGCTCTTGCAACCTACCTAGCTAAACTAACCGGTTAACCGGTTCACGTTAGCTAGCTAGCACTATGTTGTAACATTGGAAAACGTCGTTTGCTTTTTTTTACAGGGCAACTTTGCCTTCTTACTTCATGTTAAATAAGCATGCACATGCAAAAATAGATAGATATTGGCTTCACATAATTTTATATAAACTCTAGCTTCAGGAATCTAAAATATTTATAATTTGTGAAAGCGACCCAGCCAACTACCTAACCATGGCTGGTGCTGATGAGGGGACATCATGGAGTTGGCAGGAGGAGACAACGATGGTCCAATCAGTAAGAAAGATTTTATCAATTCCGACAAGGTAAGGTGCAACCACCAGCCGTGACTTGCTGACAGAATCACTTGACCTTAGAGTTTGGAATATAATATTGTAACATTAATTTGATGTGTATGTATTTTCATGTCCTCCGTCTTTTATAGAAAAAGGCGAAAAAATCAACTGAAACACTAACCTTTAAAAGACCAGAGAGGGCATGCACAGGGAGGTGTACGCTCTGCTCTATTCCGATAAGAAGTAAGACCTTTTACCTCAACTTGACTTGCATGTGGGTAGGATTCGTAATTACAATGTTTGCTGTCTTTCTATGAATGCCACCAATCTAATACTCATTCACCATGACATTTTTCAGCTGTGGATATCCCAAACTTAACTTTACAAAAAAATATATATTTGAAGCGTGTTTTTATTTTATGTTAACTGGAAAAAACGACCAATGCTACCGTATGTAAAGAGTGGAAGTTGTCTAGTCCAGCATTTCAATGTGTTGTTCTGTTTCTCTTCAGAGACGCCCCTCCGCTTCTTCCCAGCGACACCACTCAGGGTTACAGGACGGTCAAGGCCAAGCTCGGCTGCAAGAGAGTCCGGCCGTGGAAATGGATGCCGTTTACGAACCCAGCCCGCCGCGACGGCGCCATTTTCCACCATTGGAGACGCATGGCAGAGGAGGGCAAGGACTACCCTTTTGCCCGCTTCAACAAGGTGAGTAACGCTGTCTCTATGTCCTCCTGTCGGTTTTGTGCTGGTTAGGTTGGGTTTTTGGAATCTTTGAGAGACACACACCAACAGACTCGCACTCCTTAGACTCTTTGGTTTCATCCACGTCATCTCCTTTCTCTGTGTGTGTGTGTGTGTGTGTGTGTGTGTGTGTGTGTGTGTGTGTGTGTGTGTGTGTGTGTGTGTGTGTGTGTGTGTGTGTGTGTAGGCAGTGCAGGTACCAGTGTACTCGGAGCAGGAGTATCAGATGTATCTCCACGACGACAGCTGGACCAAAGCGGAGACGGACCACCTGTTTGACCTGTGCAAGCGCTTTGACCTGCGCTTTGTGGTGGTCCACGACCGCTACGACCACCAGCAGTACAGAGTGAGACAGCACACACTTATCACTACAGCAGAAAAAAAACATGGACCATAATCATCCCTTTTTCCACTTATTACTTTTAATAAGAAATTTAATAAGTGGTCTTAGTCACCAACTTTGTGTTTTTGGGTAATCAGTCGATAATCAGTTCCTTGGCTTGAAGAGTAGCTTCTTTAAAGTCTCGATCACTTCAGTGTTTTCACAAGGGAGTGGAAAAAACCGTCCTCTATCTGTGACTGCCCCATTAACACTTAGCCGTTGACTTCCAGAAGCGTTCGGTAGAAGACCTAAAGGAACGCTACTACAGCACCTGTGGCAAACTGACCAAGGTCCGTGCTGCCTCTGGCACAGAGCCTAAGATCTACGTGTTTGACGCCGGCCACGAGAGGCGGAGGAAAGAACAGCTGGAGAAGCTGTTCAGCCGAACACCTGAGCAGGTATGCAAGACTCCATTCATACGGATGGATTATCTAGTTTGTTTATCCGTTCAAACTCTTTTTTTTTTCTGTCCACTATTTTCCACTAGTGACTGTTGACGCCACAGTGTTAGTCCAGCAGGTGGCCCCAACACACCTCATTTTAAAGACCATAATTTAATTATATACATCATGACAGTTAATGTCTGAATAAGAATTCCATCACATTTTGTTGATATTTTTTATGACAAATAAAAAAACATTTAAATAGGAAATAAGATCAATGACTTATCAAATACGTGGGATGACTGTTAGTGTTGGTGCTGGCTTCTGCGTCAGAACGTCAGCGCTGACTCTGTGTTTTTTAATTACACTCTCTGTTTTAAAATAGGTCAATCAACCAATGCTAGTTCTACGAAACTGTCTGATAAACTACACAGAAAGACAGACCTGTCACCACAACCTGTAGGGGGAAAATAGTGCTGTTCAAAGGTTGGCTAAATCCAAAGAGCTGTCTGTGACTGCGATGGGTGCACCTCACACTGCACCTCTCCTGTTTGGCATGCAGGTGGCAGAAGAGGAGTATCTAGTCCAGGAGCTGCGGAAGATTGAGACGCGGAAGAAGGACCGGGAGAAGAAGGCTCAGGACCTGCAGAAGCTGATCACAGCGGCGGACACCACCACGGAGATGAGGCGCGCTGAGCGCAAGGCCACCAAGAAGAAGCTTCCGCAGAAACGAGAGATCGAGAAACCGGTACGACAAACAAACACCGCCAAGTGTCATGGTTTCACTGACAACACCTGTACTAAGAGGAGAAATTCGGAGTGTGTGTGTGTGTGCGCGGGCGTGCGTGCGTGCGTGCGTGAGTGAGTAAAAGAAAGAAAGAGAGAGAGAGTAAGAGAAAGCAAACGAAAGAGAGAGACTATGGGGGAGAGAGAGAGCGAGCGTGTTCCTGCCCGTAATTTTCTCCCTGTCCGTCTCTCTAACAGGCTGTTCCTGAGACGGCAGGGATCAAGTTCCCTGACTTCAAGTCAGCCGGTGTCACCCTGCGCAGCCAGAGGGTAAGCTATCTCCACTGCTGGCTGGCCCTGAATCTGTCCGTAGGCAGGTGAAACACCGACTAGCACAACTGTCAAAATGCCTTCACCCCCACAATGTATTAACTCTCCTCGACGAAATCCATGCATCCCAGAAAGAGGATGAGTGCAGAAAGCTCCGTTCACCCTGAGTCACTCTCTTCCCGTGCTCCCATAGCGGTGATGTATTCCCAACAGTGTCGGCAGCATATTTTTGGAGAGGAGCTGGATGGCTCGCTCATTAGCGCTATGATGATGAATGCTGTAATATGTGTGCGACGCCTTGGAGAGGGAGGGAGAGGGAGAGGGAGAGAGGGAGAGAGAGGCCTTATTCGTCTGGAAGAGTGATGAGGAGCGCTGGCTCTCTATGGAAAAGGCATTAGCGCCTGCTAAAGGAGTGGGCTCCCTCCAGCTCATCCCTCAGACTGAGGCCCGGTGGACGGAGAGGCGTTTCTCTTTGATAGGCCCCGCTGGAGTGCATTTCATACGAATTAAACGTCCCCGAGGCGACGGCGTTCATCGTCATATCCCTGACATCGTGTTCGTTTTGCCTGTGTGTGTGTGTGTGTGTGTGTGTGTGTGTGTGTGTGTGTGTGTGTGTGTGTGTGTGTGTGTGTGTGTGTGTGTGTGTGTGTGTGTGTGTGTGTGTGTGTGTTTCAGATGAAGCTGCCCAGCTCCGTAGGCCAGAAGAAGATCAAGGCCATTGAGCAGATCCTCACGGAGCAGGGAGTGGGTGAGTGTAAGAGGACATTGCTACTTCTCAGCATGACCCTGGTTCTGAAGGCGTTCTGTTCCCATACCTTAACCCAGCTATGTGCCATCTGAACTGAGATGTTATCCTCCCTAACAAATCTGCCATCTATAACCTCCAAACCCCAGCTCCTTTTCTCTCCTACGTGTCGTTTCGAAACAACGCTTTGCACACCTCATCCTCCCTTACGTCTCTGACCTCTGACCTCTTCGCCCCTCCAGACCTGAACCCCATGCCAACGGAGGAGATCGTCCAGATGTTCAACGAGCTGCGGAGCGACCTGGTGCTGCTCTACGAGCTCAAGCAGGCCCACGGCAACAACGAGTACGAGCAGCAGATGCTGCAGCACCGCTACGAGGCTCTGCTGAAGGCCGGAGGAGGAGGAGGAGGACTAGGGGGCTCCGTGGGCGGGAACGGAGGAGGAGGAGGAGGAGGAGGAGGAGGAGTGGGGGCGACAGCCAGCGGGGGTCTCGGTGGAGCCACCTCCACCCCCCAACCAGGAGAGGCCAACCACACGCCCAATAGCAGCAGCAGCGCGGCGGCCACCCCGGCAGGCGAGGCCCAGGCTTGGCCGGGCCCAGACGACATCAAGACCGAGGCCAAGGAGCAGATCATCGACGTGGTGGGAGCGCCGCTCACCCCCAACTCTGTAAGTCTTAGAGGAATACACCCCCAACTCTGTAAGTCTTAGAGAAATACACCCCCAACTCTGTAAGTCTTAGAGGAATACACCCCCAACTCTGTAAGTCTTAGAGAGATGCACCCCCAACTCTGTAAGTCTTAGAGAAATACACCCCCAACTCTGGAAGTCTTAGAGAGATACACCCCCAACTCTGTAAGTCTTAGAGAAATACACCCCCAACTCTGTAAGTCTTAGAGAGATACACCCCCAACTCTGTAAGTCTTAGAGAAATACACCCCCAACTCTGTAAGTCTTAGAGATACACCCCCAACTCTGTAGAGTCTTAAGAGAGATACACCCCCAACTCTGTAAGTCTTAAGTCTTAGAGGAATACACCCCCAACTCTGTAAGTCTCATAGAAATACACCCCCAACTCTGTAAGTCTTAGAGAAATACACCCCCAACTCTGTAAGTCTTAGAGAGATACACCCCCAACTCTGTAAGTCTTAGAGAGATACACCCCCAACTCTGTAAGTCTTAGAGAAATACACCCCCAACTCTGTAAGTCTTAGAGAAATACACCCCCAACTCTGTAAGTCTTAGAGGAATACACCCCCAACTCTGTAAGTCTTAGAGAGATGCACCCCCAACTCTGTAAGTCTTAGAGAAATACACCCCCAACTCTGTAAGTCTTAGAGAAATACACCCCCAACTCTGTAAGTCTTGTAAGTCTTAGAGAAATACACCCCCAACTCTTTAAGTCTTAGAGAAATACACCCCCAACTCTGTAAGTCTTAGAGAAATACACCCCCAACTCTGTAAGTCTTAGAGAAATACACCCCCAACTCTGTAAGTCTTAGAGATATACACCCCCAACTCTGTAAGTCTTCGAGAAATACACCCCCAACTCTGTAAGTCTTCGAGAAATACACCCCCAACTCTGTATGTCTTGGTAAGTCTTAGAGGAATACACCCCCAACTCTGTAAGTCTTAGAGAAATACACCCCCAACTCTGTAGGTCTTAGAGAGATACACCCCCAACTCTGTAAGTCTTAGATAGATACACCCCCAACTCTGTAAGTCTTAGAGAAATACACCCCCAACTCTGTAAGGAATACACCCCCAACTCTAAGTCTTAGAGGAATACACCCCCAACTCTAAGTCTTAGAGGAATACACCCCCAACTCTGTAAGTCTTAGAGGAATACACCCCCAACTCCGTAAGTCTTAGAGAAATACACCCCCAACTCTGTAAGTCTTAGAGGAATACACCCCCAACTCTGTAAGTCTTAGAGAAATACACCCCCAACTCTGTAAGTCTTAGAGAGATACACCCCCAACTCTGTACCCCCAACTCTGTAAGTCTCAGAGAAATACACCCCCAACTCTGTAAGTCTAAGAGAAATACACCCCAACTATGTAAGTCTTAGAGAAATACACCCCCAACTCTGTAAGTCTCATAGAAATACACCCCCACCCCCAACTCTGTAAGTCTCATAGAAATACACCCGCACCCCCAACTCTGGAAGTCTTAGAGAAATACACCCCCAACTCTGGAAATACACCCCACCCCTGACTCTGTAAGTCTTAGAGAAATACACCCCCAACTCTGTAAGTCTTAGAGGAATACACCCCAACTCTGTAAGTCTTAGAGAAATACACCCCAACTCTGTAAGTCTTAGAGAAATACACCCCCAACTCTGAAAGTCTTAGAGGAATACACCCCCAACTCTGTAAGTCTCATAGAAATACACCCCCAACTCTGTAAGTCTCATAGAAATACACCCGCACCCCCAACTCTGGAAGTCTTAGAGAAATACACCCCCAACTCTGTAAGTCTTATAGAAATACACCCCACCCCTGACTCTGTAAGTCTTAGAGAAATACACCCCCAACTCTGTATGTTTTTTTACCTTTGCTGAAGTCAGTTCCGTGGAATGGCATATCAAATTGTGCCAGTTACTGATGCAGCTTTGGGGATAGTATTTGCAGAGTTTGATAAAAAAAAAAAGCTAAACATAGTAATAAAAAAATAAAAAAAGTGATGCTGAAAAATGTTATGTTAATGTTAAAATACATTATTATATATTTCTGCGTATACAAAAAATTATTACAATTGTATTTATGTTTGCATTTGGTATATTTTCATATTCCCAAAGAAATCCAATTTTGGATATGCCTCACCTAATAAGTGATCATCTCCTGCAGTGTGGTTTTGTTTTGATTGGCTGGAAGAGACAGTCTCCAGACACACTCTCTTACGTTATTTCTCTTTTCTCAGCGCAAACGTCGAGAATCAGCCTCCAGCTCCTCGTCTGTGAAAAAGGTCAAGAAGCCCTGATGAACAACAAGGGGGGTGATGGCCGCTGTGTGTGTGTGTGTGTGTTGTGATTGTGGTGTGTGTGTGTGTGTAGGTGGTGTGTGAGAGAGAGATAGGGGTGAGTACAGGGGACGATCTCTGTCCTGTTGACCCATGAAGCAGACAAGCGATAACGGACATTGCTTGCAGGACGGTCCCCTCCTCTGACGTTTGGTCAACCTTCCCCCCCAAACGCAAGTGACTGATGAATCCAGAGCGCCACAATCTCTATCTGTCGGCCTCTCTCTCTCACACACACACACACACACACTCTCTTAACCAACTGGACCACCTCCCCTCTCTCCGTCCCTGCTGTGACAAAGGCACCGACTGAGTGACATTCCATTCCATTACTGGACCGCTTCCTTCTCTTAGCAGCCACCCGGACTCAGATGAGGCCACATCAACTGTAAATTGCCAGGCTGAGCTAATCGCACCGTTAGGGGAGGGGAGAGAGGGAGAGAGAGAGAGAGAGAGAGAGAGAGAGGAGGGAGGGAGGGAGGGAGAGGAGAGAGAGAGAGAGAGAGAGAGAGAGAGAGAGAGAGAGAGAGAGAGAGAGAGAGAGGGAGAGGGGAGGGAGGGAAGGAGGGAATGGGAGAGAGAGAGAGAGAGAGAGAGAGAAAGGGAGAGGGAGAGAGGTGTGTAGAGGCTGCCTGGGTAATTGAAATGAAAGAAAGGATGGAGAGAGATAGATGGGAATGTGTTTCTCTTGCCACTCATGTGTGTGTCTGTATCATGCCCTTTGTGTTTTGGAGGACGTTTTGAGTTTCTGAACCATGTGAATATCCAGGAGAAAGGGACGGTTTTACATCAGAGAGTGTCTTCTCTTTGTCAGGTTGTGGCTGAGATTTGTTTCCCCATCTCGTTGCTTCATGCCGAGTTCTTTCTCGGATGTTTGACTAAGTCTTTCAGTGACATAATATTTTTCTCATGGAAATTCAATAAACATTTTGTTTTGTTTTTTACACACGGTTCTTTTCTCATGTTATCATGGTATTTTAAAGGGTCAAACAAGAGCAGACTAAGAAAAGCCATTGGTTTAGCGTCTACATATGCCTCAGGAAGTCTCTGGATCATGACATTCCTACATAGGCTGTCCACTCGGTTATGTGACAGCTAATGAGTTCATTAATATGATAATCAAGCCGTGCTCTTTCCCATGTTGCTATAGACATTTTTCTCATAATACTGCTAATTGCATGTCAATTAAGCACTTTAGCCTACTTAGATTTTAATTTGTATGCAAATGTAGTTTTTTTTATTTCTCAGTATCGTATATTATGTGTTGTCTACGGTCTGCCATGTGTATGATGCGCTATGATGGATAATGTTCCTTTTTTTCTTTTTCTTTTTTACAGAGTAGATAAAAACAGAAAAGGAAAAATATGATCAGATCTCATCGTGCAGCAATAATTAATACTGAAGTTGATTATACTAGCCAACTTTTTAATTTGTTACATTGATTAAAGCCTACCTATTTGTTTTTAAGTGGGTGGAAAGTGCATATCAAGACAAAACATTTCCCATTCAGACATGAAAAAAACTGTTGTGTTAAGTGTAGTATTTTAAGTCTTATCGGCTTAAGGGTGTAAAGTAGAACCTTTTATGATTGATTCCCTCAGCAGGTTAGCGCAGTTAAACTGTAATGTGAAAATGTCTGTGGTTTCCACACGTAACCCGCCACAGCACTAAGAGGGTGGACAGAGAGACAGACCCTGGGAAACATGGCTAAAATGGATTCTTGGTGTCTATATTTTAGGTTGAAAATTGGCTCGTAAATCCTCTGGTTTGATCTATGGAACCCGTCGCTGCTTGAAAAAACCTCCGTAAATGTGTAATTTCTCCCTTGACAGAACACAGATGAGAGGATATCTTTCAATTTTTTTTGTCTCTCTCTAGCTGCTACACTGGTATTGCATTAATGCTCTCTCTCTCTCTCTCTCTCTCTCTCTCTCTCTCTCTCTTGAATTTTCTTTGAAATCTGATATTCATCACAACTCATCCACACACTGTACCATGCTGTTTCTCATAGCTTTTTTCTCTTTTACCACTCTGCCTTACCGGTTCTCCAGAAGTTCCACGAGGGCGATCGTTCTCTTCTAGGTTCTAAAGGGCAAAGACCTAAAGATGTGCTTAGTGATAAATGGAATTACAGACAGCTGAGTGCGAATCCATTGCTAGTCATGTGTAAATGATAAAGACCCCCCCCAACACCTTCAATCTACCATGAGCTCCGCCACCGTGGCACACGCACGTGGCCTGGCTGCTGCCGCTGATGTGAAAAGCATGAGGCAGAACCAGCACGACAGAGCTTTATAATCTAGCGGTGACGGCAGGGGGAGACGGGATCTCTTTATCAAGCACGCCCCTGGCTCAGGCTTTAATCACGGCCTAAGAGGTGCGAGGCCTGTTTATCATAATTGAACTGTATCCGGGGCTAATTGTGGACATACGTCACTGTCGCCGGGCCGCTGGGCTTCCGTGCTGGCGGGGAACGCGTGGCCCGTGGCCGGGGAGTGTGACTGGGCGTGATTGGACGGCCGACCCGGCTTTGGGGAGAGGTCTGGCGGAGGGTAACGGGAGGAAATGGGGCAGGTTAGAACGGAGGTGATGGGAGCCCTGTTTTAGATAGTCGTCCCTCCCTCCTCCTCCCTCTTATGTGAGGTAATCACTGATCTGACATAATTGGATTGGCGACGGTGACTGTGGCTTTCACCCATCCCATCATGTTTGGTCAGTGAAGGGAGGGATTAAAAAATTGATGAGTTTTCAAACAAACCTAGTGTAGTAGCCCTGAGGACCGACCGTGTTTCTGAGACTCGGGGGTGGGGTGGGGTAAGAACAATATATTTGCACTGGCCTTTATTATGATCTGTTATGGTGAAACAATGTCCACTCACTACCGTAGCCACAGACTCTCCTCGATTCCTCTCCTCCCCTCTTTCCTCTTCTCCTCCACACACCCTTCGTCCTGTCTTTCACCTCCCCCCCAGCTGCAGCCGGGTCACCTTGAGAGGAGAAACTTTTAATCATGCTTCCACATCGGCTCGCGCTGCCCCCTGGAGGGGGGGTGGCCCTGCCACAAAGGGAAGGTCAGTGGAACCCTGGGCAGGAAAATCACAGGCGGTGGCGGTGGTGGCCGCAGGGCTGAGACAGTTGAGCTAGTCGCTCTGCCTGTAGTCCTGTCGCTCTGCTGGCCTTTGGGAGCCAGCGACGGGGGCAGAGCCAATCAGCAGCGCAGGCCAGAGCTGACAGCGAGACATTAACCCCTCGGTCTGACGGCTCGCAGCCCCCCCGAGGACATTGGAGGGTGGAACTGGAGTGGAGAAGGGAGAGGAAGTGGACTTCACTTCCCTTAGAACGCTCCCCTGTTTCCCAGGTGGCCAGGTTCTCCACCGCAGCGGGGGGAGGGGGTGGGGGGGTTTATGACACAGACTGGAGTTCTGAGACTTTTGGGGGGGTTCTGAGACTTTTGGGGGGGTTATGACACAGACATGAATTCTGAGACTTTTGCAGCGGTTGGGGTGGGGGTGGGAGTGGGGGGTTATGACACAGACTGGAGTTCTCATGTTGCTGCAGTTTTAATGGCGCCTTTGAGGTCAGGATTAGTATAGTCAGGATTAGTACTAGTGTTGCATTTGGGAGGGCTGCAGAGAAATACTAATCTGTGTGTGTGTGTGTGTTTGTGTGTTTCCATATGTGAGGAGCAGGGAGGAGGTGTCTGTGTGATCTGTTTACTTTAGGTAGCGCTGCTGATTAGAGACTGACCATAAATGAGATCTGGTTCGCTCACCCCCTCCCCTTCTCCCTCCTCCGCTTTGTCCAATCAGCAGGCGTCGCCACGGCAGCAGCACTGATTTGATTTGTCAGCGAGAGATAGAGAGGTCCTCTGGCACTCCCTGACAGGGCGACCGAGCTTGACCACTAGACTGCAACATCGCTCTCTCTCTCTCTCTCTCTCTCTCTCTCTCTCTCTCTCTCTCTTTACCTGTCCAACCAGCAGCAATCCACCCCCTGCTCCCCCTTAAAAAAATCCAATTTACCATACAACTCTGCAGCTGTCAGGACGGGGGAATTAGACATTACCCATAATTCACTACAGGGTGCTGGCCAGGTCAGACGGTTGGCGGGCGAGACTTTTACCACTCTGGGGTGCAATAACGCAGGAGTTTAACCTTTGACCCCCGTAACGTAGCCATAACATCCTTCCATTTGTGTGGCTTCAGAACGTGAGGCCATGTTCCTCTGGCAAACCCAAATCAAATAAAGAAAGAACAGGAAGAGCTGGATGTTGTTTTACTCAGGAGGCTTCAGTATAGGAGGTTGAGACCTGTATGTAAATTGTCCATGGTCGGATACGAGCAACTAAAGTGTCCCGCCCGTGGTCTGCACCACGTTGCCACGGCGACGTGTGAGCGTGTGTCTAAGCCGCCTGTCTGCCTCACCTGGCAGGCTTCCTTCCTTCCTTCCTTCCTTCCTTCCTTCCTTCCCTGCCTGGCTGGTCAGCCACCACCACCACCACCACCATCGTCTCAGGAGCCAGCCGGGCCTCAATTACCTGAGTGACGTTTCATTAGGTCCTGCAGCTGATCCCTGGGCTGGGAGGCAGTGAGGCAAAGAGCAGCAGAGAGAGAGGAGAGGAGAGAAGAGAGGGGTAGGTAGAAAGGGAAAGAAAGAGAGAGAGAGAGATGGGAGAGACTGAGAGAAACCGAGAGCTGGAGGAAGAGAGGGGTAGAGAGACAGAGAGAGAGAGAGACAGAAAAAGAGAGAGAGAGAGAAAGAGCTGGAGGAAGAGAGAGGAGGGAGAGAGAGAGAGAGAGAGAGATCAGGCCTAACACGTCCCACTGCCTTACAAACTCATCCGCTGTCGGTTTCGGTAGCCTGAACCCAGCCAGTCGCACACATCATATTACATTTAGCATACTCTCTGTATCCTCTCTATTTCATATGTGTACTATAACGCAGGGAGCACAGTTGACAAAGTCCTAACCAGACACTGTTGTGTGTGTGTGTGTGTGTGTGTGTGTGTTTATGATCAGACGCTTCCTTGAATACTTGTGAGTCCATGGCTATATCGTGTGTGTGTGTGTGTGTGTAAATCATGTGCTTCCTTGTTTACTTGTGTGTCTATGGATATTTCATGGGTGTGTGTGTGTGTGTGTGTGTGTGTGTGTGTGTGTGTGTGTGTGTGTGTGTGTGTGTGTGTGTGTGTGTGTGTGTGTGTGTGTGTGTGTGAGGCTTTGTCACTGTCTAGGCTTAGTGTGAGCTGGAACGGAGATGATCCTGGATGGAGCTGGATGGGATGTGTGTTGCCGAGGCAGGAGTGGAGGGTGTTTAGTGAAAGTGAAACCTCCCAGACAGACTAAACTCCTCCACAGACTGGCTGGCACGCTTGGTTGGCCCCCTGTTTTACATTTGTCACCCCCTTTCCCCAGCCCATCCTCTGGGCCACTAAAGCCCTCCAGTAAGACCCTCT
>JAPMUY010009101.1:27500-45000 GCA_026901105.3 Galaxias olidus
CCACTGCCTCGGCAACACACATCCCATCCAGCTCCATCAGGATCATCTCCCGTTCCGGCTCACACTAAGCCTACACAGTGACAAAGACTCACACACACACACACACACACACACACACACACACACACACACGCGCACACACACACACACACACACACACACACCCATGAAATATCCATAGACTCACAAGTAAACAAGGAAGCACATGATTTACACACACACACACACACGATATAGCCATGGACTCACAAGTATTCAAGGAAGCGTCTGATCATAAACACACACACACACACACACACACACACAACAGTGTCTGGTTAGGACTTTGTCAACTGTGCTCCCTGCGTTATAGTACACATATGAAATAGAGGATACAGAGAGTATGCTAAATGTAATATGATGTGTGCGACTGGCTGGGTTCAGGCTACCGAAACCGACAGCGGATGAGTTTGTAAGGCAGTGGGACGTGTTAGGCCTGATCTCTCTCTCTCTCTCTCTCTTCCTCCAGCTCTTTCTCTCTCTCTCTCTCTCTCTCTCTCTGTCTCTCTACCCCTCTCTTCCTCCAGCTCTCGGTTTCTCTCAGTCTCTCTTATCTTTCTCTCTCTTTCTCTTTCTACCTACCTCTCTCTCTCTCTCTCCTCTCCTCTCTCTCTGCTGCTCTTTGCCTCACTGCCTCCCAGCCCAGGGATCAGCTGCAGGACCTAATGAAACGTCACTCAGGTAATTTTGAGGCCCGGCTGGCTCCTGAGACGATGGTGGTGGTGGTGGTGGTGGCTGACCAGCCAGGCAGGGAAGGAAGGAAGGAAGGAAGGAAGCCTGCCAGGTGAGGCAGACAGGCGGCTTAGACACACGCTCACACGTCGCCGTGGCAACGTGGTGCAGACCATGGGCGGGACACTTTAGTTGCTCGTATCCGACCATGGACAATTTACATACAGGTCTCAACCTCCTATACTGAAGCCTCCCTGAGTAAAACAACATCCAGCTCTTCCTGTTCTTTCTTTATTTGATTTGGGTTTGCCAGAGGAACATGGCCTCACGTTCTGAAGCCACACAAATGGAAGGATGTTATGGCTACGTTACGGGGGTCAAAGGTTAAACTCCTGCGTTATTGCACCCCAGAGTGGTAAAAGTCTCGCCCGCCAACCGTCTGACCTGGCTAGCACCCTGTAGTGAATTATGGGTAATGTCTAATTCCCCCGTCCTGACAGCTGCAGAGTTGTATGGTAAATTGGATTTTTTTAAGGGGGAGCAGGGGGTGGATTGCTGCTGGTTGGACAGGTAAGAGAGAGAGAGAGAGAGAGAGAGAGAGAGAGAGAGAGAGAGAGAGAGAGAGAGAGAGAGAGAGAGAGAGAGAGAGAGAGAGCGATGTTGCAGTCTAGTGGTCAAGCTCGGTCGCCCTGTCAGGGAGTGCCAGAGGACCTCTCTATCTCTCGCTGACAAATCAGATCAGTGCTGCTGCCGTGGCGACGCCTGCTGATTGGACAAAGCGGAGGAGGGAGAAGGGGAGGGGGTGAGCGAACCAGATCTCATTTATGGTCAGTCTCTAATCAGCAGCGCTACCTAAAGTAAACAGATCACACAGACACCTCCTCCCTGCTCCTCACATATGGAACACACACAAACACACACACACACACAGATTAGTATTTCTCTGCAGCCCTCCCAAATGCAACACTAGTACTAATCCTGACTATACTAATCCTGACCTCAAAGGCGCCATTAAAACTGCAGCAACATGAGAACTCCAGTCTGTGTCATAACCCCCCACCCCCACCCCACCCCAACCGCTGCAAAGTCTCAGAATTCATGTCTGTGTCATAACCCCCCCAAAAGTCTCAGAACTCCAGTCTGTGTCATAACCCCCCCCCCAACCGCTGCAAAAGTCTCAGAACCCAGTCTGTGTCATAAACCCCCCACCCCCTCCCCCGCTGTGGTGGAGAACCTGGCCACCTGGGAAACAGGGGAGCGTTCTAAGGGAAGTGAAGTCCACTTCCTCTCCCTTCTCCACTCCAGTTCCACCTCCAATGTCCTCGGGGGGCTGCGAGCCGTCAGACCGAGGGGTTAATGTCTCGCTGTCAGCTCTGGCCTGCGTGCTGATTGGCTCTGCTCCCTGCCGCTGGCTCCCAAAGGCCAGCAGAGCGACAGGACTACAGGCAGAGCGACTAGCTCAACTGTCTCAGCCCTGCGGCCACCACCGCCACCGCCTGTGATTTTCCTGCCCAGGGTTCCACTGACCTTCCCTTTGTGGCAGGGCCACCCCCCCTCCAGGGGGCAGCGCGAGCCGATGTGGAAGCATGATTAAAAGTTTCTCCTCTCAAGGTGACCCGGCTGCAGCTGGGGGGGGGAGGTGAAAGACAGGACGAAGGGGTGTGGAGGAGAAGAGGAAAGAGGGGAGGAGAGGAATCGAGGAGAGTCTGTGGCTACGGTAGTGAGTGGACATTGTTTCACCATAACAGATCATAATAAAGGCCAGTGCAAACATATTGTTCTTACCCCACCCCACCCCCCGAGTCTCAGAAACACGGTCGGTCCTCAGGGCTACTACACTAGGTTTGTTTGAAAACTCATCAATTTTTTTTTAATCCCTCCCTTCACTGACCAAACATGATGGGATGGGTGAAAGCCACAGTCACCGTCGCCAATCCAATTATGTCAGATCAGTGATTACCTCACATAAGAGGGAGGAGGAGGGAGGGACGACTATCTAAAACAGGGCCCCATCACGTCCGTTCTAACCTGCCCCATTTCCTCCCGTTTACCCTCCGCCAGACCTCTCCCCAAAGCCGGTCGGCCGTCCACCACGCCCAGTCACACCCCCGGCCACGGGCCACGCGTTCCCCGCCAGCACGGAAGCCCAGCGGCCCGGCGACAGTGACGTATGTCCACAATTAGCCCCGGGATACAGTTCAATTATGATAACAGGCCTGCACCTTAGGCCGTGATTAAAGCCTCGGCCTGGGCCTTGATAAAGAGATCCCATCCCAGCCACATTATGAGACACTCTCCTGTGGTGTTCTGCCTCATGCTTTTCACATCAGCGGCAGCAGCCAGGCTGCGCGCGCGTGCCACGGTGGCGGAGCTCATGGTAGATTGAAGGTGTTGGTGGGGGGTCTTTATCATTTACATCAGACTAGCAATGGATTCGCACTCAGCTGTCTGTAATTCCATTTATCACTAAGCACATCTTTAGGTCTTTGCCCTTTAGAACCTAGAAGAGAACGATCGCCCTACGTGGAACTTCTGGAGAACCGGTAAGGCAGAGTGGTAAAAGAGAAAAAAGCTATGAGAAACAGCATGGTACAGTGTGTGGATGAGTTGTGATGAATATCAGATTTCAAAGAAAATTCAGAGAGAGAGAGAGAGAGAGAGAGAGAGAGAGAGAGAGAGCATTAATGCAATACCAGTGTAGCAGCTAGAGAGAGACAAAAAAAATAGAAAGATATCCTCTCGTCTGTGTTCTGTCAAGGGAGAAATTACACATTTACGGAGGTTTTTTCAAGCAGCGACGGGTTCCATAGATCAAACCAGAGGATTTACGAGCCAATTTTCAACCTAAAATATAGACACCAAGAATCCATTTTAGCCATGTTTCCCAGGGTCTGTCTCTCTGTCCACCCTCTTAGTGCTGTGGCGGGTTACGTGTGGAAACCACAGACATTTTCACATTACAGTTTAACTGCGCTAACCTGCTGAGGGAATCAATCATAAAAGGTTCTACTTTACACCCTTAAGCCGATAAGACTTAAAATACTACACTTAAGACAACAGTTTTTTTCACGTCTGAATGGGAAATGCTTTGTCTTGATATGCACTTTCCACCCACTTAAAAACAAATAGGTAGGCTTTAATCAATGTAACAAATTAAAAAGTTGGCTAGTATAATCAACTTCAGTATTAATTATTGCTGCACGATGAGATCTGATCATATTTTTCCTTTTCTGTTTTTATCTACTCTGTAAAAAAGAAAAAGAAAAAAAGGAACATTATCCATCATAGCGCATCATACACATGGCAAACCGTAGACAACACATAATATACGATACTGAAAAGAAAAAAAAACTACATTTGCATACAAATTAAAATCTAAGTAGGCTAAAGTGCTTAATTGACATGCAATTAGCAGTATTATGAGAAAAATGTCTATAGCAACATGGGAAAGAGCACGGCTTGATTATCATATTAATGAACTCATTAGCTGTCACATAACCGAGTGACAGCCTATGTAGGAATGTCATGATCCAG
Organism: Galaxias olidus; assembly: GCA_026901105.3. NCBI lineage: Eukaryota > Metazoa > Chordata > Actinopteri > Galaxiiformes > Galaxiidae > Galaxias > Galaxias olidus. The sequence goes on from JAPMUY010009101.1 coordinate 31,746, forward strand.
AGACTTCCTGAGGCATATGTAGACGCTAAACCAATGGCTTTTCTTAGTCTGCTCTTGTTTGACCCTTTAAAATACCATGATAACATGAGAAAAGAACCGTGTGTAAAAAACAAAACAAAATGTTTATTGAATTTCCATGAGAAAAATATTATGTCACTGAAAGACTTAGTCAAACATCCGAGAAAGAACTCGGCATGAAGCAACGAGATGGGGAAACAAATCTCAGCCACAACCTGACAAAGAGAAGACACTCTCTGATGTAAAACCGTCCCTTTCTCCTGGATATTCACATGGTTCAGAAACTCAAAACGTCCTCCAAAACACAAAGGGCATGATACAGACACACACATGAGTATACAAGAGAAACACATTCCCATCTATCTCTCTCCATCCTTTCTTTCATTTCAATTACCCAGGCAGCCTCTACACACCTCTCCCTCTCTCTCTCTCTCTCTCTCTCTCTCGCTCTCTCTCTCTCTCTCTCTCTCTCTCCCAACCATACCTACTACAGCTCTACTGCCTGCCTCTCTCTCTCTCTCTCTCTCTCTCTCTCTCTCTCTCTCTCCCATTCCCTCCCTCCCTCCCTCCCCCTCTCCCTCTCTCTCTCTCCCTCCCTCCCTCTCTCCCTCCCCTAACGGTGCGATTAGCTCAGCCTGGCAATTTACAGTTGATGTGGCCTCATCTGAGTCCGGGTGGCTGCTAAGAGAAGGAAGCGGTCCAGTAATGGAATGGAATGTCACTCAGTCGGTGCCTTTGTCACAGCAGGGACGGAGAGAGGAGAGGTGGTCCAGTTGGTTAAGAGAGTGTGTGTGTGTGTGTGAGAGGCCGACAGATAGAGATTGTGGCGCTCTGGATTCATCAGTCACTTGCGTTTGGGGGGGAAGGTTGACCAAACGTCAGAGGAGGGGACCATCCTGCAAGCAATGTCCGTTATCGCTTGTCTGCTTCATGGGTCAACAGGACAGAGATCGTCCCTGTACTCACCCCTATCTCTCTCTCACACACCACCTACACACACACACACACCACAATCACAACACACACACACACACACAGCGGCCATCACCCCCTTGTTCATCAGGGCTTCTTGACCTTTTCTGAACGGGGAGCTGGAGGCTGATTCTCGACGTTTGCGCTGAGAAAAGAGAAATAACGTAAGAGAGTGTGTCTGGAGACTGTCTCTTCCAGCCAATCAAAACAAAACCACACTGCAGGAGATGATCACTTATTAGGTGATGCATATCCAAAATTGGATTTCTTTGGGAATATGAAAATATACCAAATGCAAACATAAATACAATTGTAATAATTTTTTGTATACGCAGAAATATATAATAATGTATTTTAACATTAACATAACATTTTTCAGCATCACTTTTTAAATTTTTTGATTACTATGTTTAGCTTTTTTTTTATCAAACTCTGCAAATACTATCCCCAAAGCTGCATCAGTAACTGGCACAATTTGATATGCCATTCCACGGAACTGACTTCAGCAAAGGTAAAAAAACATACAGAGTTGGGGGTGTATTTCTCTAAGACTTCCAGAGTTGGGGGTGCGGGTGTATTTCTATGAGACTTACAGAGTTGAGGGTGTATTTCTCTAAGACTTACAGTGTTGGGGGCGTATTTCTCTAAGACTTACAGTGTTGGGGGTGGGGGTGTATTCCTCTAAGACTTCCAGAGTTGGGGGTGTATTCCTCTAAGACTTACAGAGTTGGGGGTGTATTTCTCTAAGACTTACAGAGTTGGGGGTGTATTTCTCTAAGACTTACAGAGTTGGGGGTGTATTTCTCTAAGACTTACAGAGTTGGGGGTGTACTTCTCTAAGACTACAGAGTTGGGGGTATTTCTCTAAGACTTACAGAGTTGGGGGTGTATTTCTCTAAGACTTACAGAGTTGGGGGTGTATCTATCTAAGACTTACAGAGTTGGGGGTGTATTTCTCTAAGACTTACAGAGTTGGGGTTGTATTTCTCTAAGACTTACAGAGTTGGGGGTGTATTTCTCTAAGACTTACAGAGTTGGGGGTGTATCTCTCTAAGACTTACAGAGTTGGGGGTGTATTTCTCTAAGACTTACAGAGTTGGGGGTGTATTTCTCTAAGACTTACAGAGTTGGGGGTGTATTTCTCTAAGACTTACAGAGTTGGGGGTGTATTTCTCTAAGACTTACAGAGTTGGGGGTGTATTTCTAAGACTTACAGAGTTGGGGTGTATTTCTCTAAGACTTACAGAGTTGGGGGTGTATTTCTATGAGACTTACAGAGTTGGGGGTGTATTTCTCTAAGACTTACAGAGTTGGGGGTGTATTTCTCAAGACTTACAGAGTTGGGGGTGAGCGGCGCTCCCACCACGTCGATGATCTGCTCCTTGGCCTCGGTCTTGATGTCGTCTGGGCCCGGCCAAGCCTGGGCCTCGCCTGCCAGGGTGGCCGCCGCGCTGCTGCTGGCCATTGGGCGTGTGGTTGGCCTCTCCTGGTTGGGGGGTGGATGTGTGGCCCACCGAGACCCCCGCTGGCTGTCGCCCCACTCCTCCTCCTCCTCCTCCTCCTCCCTCCTCCGTCTCGCCCACGGAGCCCCTAGTCCTCCTCCTCCCTCCCTCCGGCCTTCAGCAGAGCCTCGTAGCGGTGCTGCAGCATCTGCTGCTCGTACTCGTTGTTGCCGTGGGCCTGCTTGAGCTCGTAGAGCAGCACCAGGTCGCTCCGCAGCTCGTTGAACATCTGGACGATCTCCTCCGTGGGCATGGGGTTCAGGTCTGGAGGGGCGACGAGGTCAGAGGTCAGAGACGGCAGGGAGGATGAGGTGTGCAAAGCGTTGTTTCGAAACGACACGTAGGAGAGAAAAGGAGCTGGGGTTTGGAGGTTATAGATGGCAGATTTGTTAGGGAGGATAACATCTCAGTTCAGATGGCACATAGCTGGGTTAAGGTATGGGAACAGAACGCCCAGAACCAGGGTCATGCTGAGAAGTAGCAATGTCCTCTTTACACTCACCCACTCCTTGCTCTATCAGGATCTGCTCAATGGCCTTGATCTTCTTCTGGCCTACGGAGCTGGGCAGCTTCATCTGAAACACACACACACACACACACACACACACACACACACACACACACACACAGGCAAAACGAAGACGATGTCAGGGATATGACGATGAACGCCGTCGCCTCGGGGACGTTTAATTCGTATGAAATGCACTCCAGCGGGGCCTATCAAAGAGAAACGCCTCTCCTGTCCACCGGGCCTCAGTCTGAGGGATGAGCTGAGGGAGCCCACTCCTTTAGCAGGCGCTAATGCCTTTTCCATAGAGAGCCAGCGCTCCTCATCACTCTTCCAGACGAATAAGGCCTCTCTCCCTCTCCCTCTCCCTCTCCCTCCTCTCCAAGGCGTCGCACACATATTACAGCATTCATCATCATAGCGCTAATGAGCGAGCCATCCAGCTCCTCTCCAAAAATATGCTGCCGACACTGTTGGGAATACATCACCGCTATGGGAGCACGGGACGAGAGTGACTCAGGGTGAACGGAGCTTTCTGCACTCATCCTCTTTCTGGGATGCATGGATTTTGTCGAGGAGAGTTAATACATTGTGGGGTGTGAAGGCATTTGGACAGTTGCTGTGCTAGTTGGTACTTCACCTGCTCACGGACAGATTCAGGGCCAGCCAGCAGTGGAGATAGCTTACCCTCTGGCTGCGCAGGGTGACACCGGCTGACTTGAAGTCAGGGAACTTGATCCCTGCCGTCTCAGGAACGGCCTGTTAGAGAGACGGACAGGGAGAAAATCACGGGCAGGAGTTTAGAAAAGTCACAGTAGGAACACGCTCGCTCTCTCTCTCCCCCATAGTCTCTCTCTTCGGTCCTTGCTTTCTCTCTCTCTCTCTTTCTTTCTTTTACTCACTCACGCACGCACGCACGCACGCCCGCGCACACACACACACACTCCGACCCTCCTTAGTACAGGTGTTGTCAGTGAAAACCAGCGATGACTTGGCGGCAGTTTGTTTGTCGGCACCGGCTTCGATCTCTCGCTTCCTCGCGGAAGCTTCTTCTTGGTGGCCTTGCGCTCAGCGCGCCTCATCTCCGATGGTGGTGTCCGCCGCTGTGATCAGCTTCTGCAGGTCCTGAGCCTTCTTCTCCCGGTCCTTCTTCCGCGTCTCAATCTTCCGCAGCTCCTGGACTAGATACTCCTCTTCTGCCACCTGCAGGCCAAACAGGAGAGGTGCAGTGTGAGGTGCACCCATCGCAGTCACAGACAGCTCTTTGGATTTAGCCAACCTTTGAACAGCACTATTTTCCCCCTACAGGTTGTGGTGACAGGTCTGCCTTTCTGTGTAGTTTATCAGACAGTTTCGTAGAACTAGCATTGGTTGATTGACCTATTTTAAAACAGAGAGTGTAATTAAAAACACAGAGTCAGCGCCGACGTTCCCACTCGTTAGCTTTCAGCACTAACACTAACAGTCATCCCACGTATTTGATAAGTCATTGATCTTATTTCCTATTTAAATGTTTTTTTATTTGTCATAAAAAATATCAACAAAATGTGATGGAATTCTTATTCAGACATTAACTGTCATGATGTATATAATTAAATTATGGTCTTTAAAATGAGGTGTTGGGGCCACCTGCTGGACTAACACTGTGGCGTCAACAGTCACTAGTGGAAAATAGTGGACAGAAAAAAAAAAGAGTTTGAACGGATAAACAAACTAGATAATCCATCCGTATGAATGGAGTCTTGCATACCTGCTCAGGTGTTCGGCTGAACAGCTTCTCCAGCTGTTCTTTCCCCTCCGCCTCTCGTGGCCGGCGTCAAACACGTAGATCTTAGGCTCTGTGCCAGAGGCAGCACGGACCTTGGTCAGTTTGCCACAGGTGCCGTAGTAGCGTTCCTTTAGGTCTTCTACCGAACGCTTCTGGAAGTCAACGGCTAAGTGTTAATGGGGCAGTCACAGATAGAGGACGGTTTTTTCCACTCCCTTGTGAAAACACTGAAGTGATCGAGACTTTAAAGAAGCTACTCTTCAAGCCAAGGAACTGATTATCGACTGATTACCCAAAAACACAAAGTTGGTGACTAAGACCACTTATTAAATTTCTTATTAAAAGTAATAAGTGGAAAAAGGATGATTATGGTCCATGTTTTTTTTCTGCTGTAGTGATAAGTGTGTGCTGTCTCACTCTGTACTGCTGGTGGTCGTAGCGGTCGTGGACCACCACAAAGCGCAGGTCAAAGCGCTTGCACAGGTCAAACAGGTGGTCTGTCTCCGCTTTGGTCCAGCTGTCGTCGTGGAGATACATCTGATACTCCTGCTCCGAGTACACTGGCACCTGCACTGCCTACACACACACACAAACACACACACACACACACACACACACACACACACACACACACACACACACACAGAGAGAAAGGAGATGACGTGGATGAAACCAAAGAGTCTAAGGAGTGTGAGTCTGTTGGTGTGTGTCTCTCAAAGATTCCAAAAACCCAACCTAACCAGCACAAAACAGACAGGAGGACATAGAGACAGCGTTACTCACCTTGTTGAAGCGGGCAAAAGGGTAGTCCTTGCCCTCCTCTGCCATGCGTCTCCAATGGTGGAAAATGGCGCCGTCGCGGCGGGCTGGGTTCGTAAACGGCATCCATTTCCACGGCCGGACTCTCTTGCAGCCGAGCTTGGCCTTGACCGTCCTGTAACCCTGAGTGGTGTCGCTGGGAAGAAGCGGAGGGGCGTCTCTAAAGAGAAACAGAACAACACATTGAAATGCTGGACTAGACAACTTCCACTCTTTACATACGGTAGCATTGGTCGTTTTTTTCCAGTTAACATAAAATAAAAACACGCTTCAAATATATATTTTTGTAAAGTTAAGTTTGGGATATCCACAGCTGAAAAATGTCATGGTGAATGAGTATTAGATTGGTGGCATTCATAGAAAGACAGCAAACATTGTAATTACGAATCCTACCCACATGCAAGTCAAGTTGAGGTAAAAGGTCTTACTTCTTATCGGAATAGAGCAGAGCGTACACCTCCCTGTGCATGCCCTCTGGTCTTTTAAAGGTTAGTGTTTCAGTTGACTTTTTCGCCTTTTTCTATAAAAGACGGAGGACATGAAAATACATACACATCAAATTAATGTTACAATATTATATTCCAAACTCTAAGGTCAAGTGATTCTGTCATTAAGTCACGGCTGGTGGTTGCACCTTACCTTGTCGGAATTGATAAAATCTTTCTTACTGATTGGACCATCGTTGTCTCCTCCTGCCAACTCCATGATGTCCCTCACATCAGCACCAGCCATGGTTACGTAGTTGGCTGGGTCGCTTTCACAAATTATAAATATTTTAGATTCCTGAAGCTAGAGTTTATATAAAATTATGTGAAGCCAATATCTATCTATTTTTGCATGTGCATGCTTATTTAACATGAAGTAAGAAGGCAAAGTTGCCTTGTAAAAAAAAGCAAACGACGTTTTTCAATGTTACAACATAGTGCTAGCTAGCTAACGTGAACCGGTTAACCGGTTAGTTTAGCTAGGTAGGTTGCAAGAGCTAGCAAATAGAGAGAGAAAAAACACTGGAAAAATAGGCACGAATATTAAATCATACTTTGTCTAAATATGTATAATTACCTGTTAGATAATTCACTTGTGTATTTAAATCCCGAAAACAGTGGTTGGCTTTATAACGCAAATGTGTAAATAATTGGCTAACGTTGTTTTGAAGAGCTAACAACACGGCGGAATTCTTCTTCTGACAATGAACGACTTCCTTCCAGCCAAGTACCAGTGCTGAATTGTGCATAGCTGTCGACCTCTGCCGGACAGGCGGTGTACACATCCGCCCAAACACAGCATCAAAATTTCCGCTGAAGAACGAGGAATTGGAGTGTATTAATATTTCTATTGAATATCCTACATAATAAATACACATAGAAATATATTGTACATTTTATAACTTTACTGCTAAAATGTTTTATTCAATAAAACAAAACCCTCTATAGCTTAACTATTCATTTGACTATTTACAATGTTTAGCAAGTTAAATTAAATGATTTTAAACATTAGAGGGGCTTGTTCTAAACTGTTTGCCAAGCACTTGAAGGAGTGACGCCTGTGTCCAGCAAGGGTTGATTGTTTGAGCCAGTGGAGTTTCTAATTTAAATAAAAACACATAGTTGTTTGATGTGATGGGGCCTGCGTGTTTGTATCTGGGATGTCTGCTTCACTGACTCAATCCGTAGTGTCCCTCAAATGTAAATAAGAAGGGAGAATGAGATGCTACCATAAAATAATTTCTCTAAGATTTCATGGCCAGGACTTCTAAACAGCAGTTAAGGTTTAACTTTCCCTAGGAGCATGTCTGTGTCTCTGGCTAACTTAGTAGTTATGATTTAGGGCTGATGTCTTTGGGACAGACCTCTATGTAGGGAAGTACAGAACAGAACCAGTTCACTAACCAGCAGGATTATCAATCCACAAGAACAGATACTGTGTTGTGTATTGCATAAATAAAATCAAGAAAAGGAGACAAAGGCTCAAGCAGCTTGTAAGTTAAGAATACATTTGTTATGTCATCCATCTCCAACTCAACCACACAAACCAAAAACAATACTGTAAGAATAAGCAAACAATACAGGACAAGCAAAATCAACATTGTACGGGACAGCAATGACTTTGTAAACCTACACACTGCTTCCATACAGTGGATTCAATTAATTGAACTAACCGTGCGAAGCCATGACTCTCTAATGTTTGGTTTTGGAGTGTAAACGGATGGAGTGAATTGGGGACATGTCAAATAATGTCCGTCGTCCTCATACTCAGAACTGTCCCCTTCACCATAGCAGAATGAAGAGGAAGACCTTAAGGATTAGGAAGTGGACTGAATGGGGACTTGCACGTCCTTGCACGTCCTTGCACTGCCTTCAGAAACATTCACAATAGCAACCGAGAAAGAAAAACCAGAACAAAAGTCGTGCTTTCTGTCTTCTGAGATCCTTAAAAGGACACAATGAATTCATTTGATTTGATGATTAAGTAGGTGTTTCTACTTAACAATTAATGTATGTATCATTGGTCCTTTTCCACATCATCCCTATTCCAAAATATCAAGTTTGGTAGATTTGTCCAATAAATATCCTCTAAAAACACCTTTTTACGGACATTGAGGGTATAAATATTTGCCTCTTGCTGTAATTGCACACTATGAAATGCTTATATTTTAAATAGAGCCTAGTTTCGTTAGCTAAAGTTTGATATTTATTTAGGATTTACTTTCATGTACGCACTGAAATATTTGAACAAGTTAACTTTTAAGTAACACTGGTTAATCAGTTTTTTTTCCACTAGATGGCGATAGAGAACAAAACAATAGCCTTGTAATGTAGTGAAACAGATTTGTCCTCACAGGCCTCAAATTGTCAATTTAGGGTTCCTGTTTCCATGTTTCATGGATGCATTCTCTACATCTGATTATAGATCTCAATATTATTATTTGTTTATTTGGTTATTTGGTGTGAAGAAAATATTTAAAATCTCTTTTCATAGCTTCCATGGTGTTTGCTGTTTCTTTACAGGAAAACACTTCAGTTTGTAAGAACCATTGGGTTTGACATTGTATTGGATTCCATAAAGAACAACAATTTGTTTACATATACAGTATCAGACTGCAAAAAAAAATAAAAACCATGCATCCGGCATTTAGTTGTTGCTGTTACATGCGGTCAAAGGAGCTCTCAATGGAGGTGAAACAGACCATCCATTTCAGAGAGATAGCAAATAGTGTGGCCGCATTTTTAAGATATAGGAGATATGGTGTTATCAAAAGCCTAAAATTAACAAATGCATATAAATCCTTAACTGCCTCAATAAAAAAAATCCATATTTTCAGTTTATTCATAAAATAGATGTTTGTGTGTGTTTGTACTGAAGTGTATAGGGATATTCTTTCTTTTCATGCAGCAAAGTTGATTTTCACAGTACAGATGGACAATGACCCAAAACATACTTCAAAGGCAACCCAGGAGTTTTTAAAACTGGAGATATTTCTCCAATCAGATCTCCAATCGAGCATGCATTTCACTTGCTCAAGACAAAACTTAAGGCAGAATGATTATGGGTGACACACATTTCACATTTCAGTTTCTTTGGTCCAATCTTTCTACAGATGTTCAATCCTTGAAATAAACCTAATTCTTAAGACTTATCAAGATGTAGCTATGATGAAGAAATTTGACATATATAACTTCATAGTGTGCCACTCACTGTACATGTTTTCAGTTCAATCCACAATTTTTCTTTTGCCTCTAAAATACAGCATATTGTGATGTTCTGTAGATGACAAATATACACACCACATCTTTTAACTCCTTTTAACTCAGGAGGTGGTGGGAAGGGATTGGGAGATATCATTACTGTTCAAGAGTATTATCTTGTTAAAGTGTGGAAAGTCAAACCGCAATGCCTTGTGCTATCAGATGTTATTCAAGTTATTTTCATAGACGACTGTCAAGTAAAGTTGTTTACGTTGACTTTAAAAGGATGTCACAAGTGCCTTAGGAGATACTTCTACATTGTTTGAATAGCGTTAAACCACCCATGACTTCCGAGAAATACTGTAAACAATTACATTGACATTGTAGCAGTTACGTATGTTAATAATGATAGAGCTGTTCATTTCATAAAATGCCATTTTTTTCAGAGGGGAATGGCAGTGAGTCTAAAGCAGTCTGTGTAGTAAAATAAATACTGTTTATATAAGGCTGCCAGATATAATTAAAAGGTTCCACAATTTATTGCAGAAATTAAAAGACATAAATGCCTAGTGTTAACAGCCAAGAGACTAGTAGAAACGCCGTAGTTCTGCCTCAGTTGTCAGTGTTTCCAAAAGCATGAAATGGTGCATGGTGTAATGGTGATGATCAATTCAACACTTATCACTCAAGCTTTGACTCCCTTCAGTAATCAAACCGTACAGGACAAAGAAGAAAAAAGCTTCAACTAGATGTTGCCCTTTGTGCTAAATACCACGTGCCAGAAAAGAACCCACACAGAATCACAAGGATGGCTTTGAATTGTTTTTATTTGTCCCTCATTCATGTAACCACATTTAGAAACAAACCAAAAAAAATTAATAAAACTCCTTAAGATGAAGATGCATTCTGAGCTGGCTGTCTACTTACATTCCTCTCCGCCTGTGTGTTTGTGTACGTCTGTGCGTGGGCGGGGGGCGGGCGGGGGGTGAGCGAGGGGATAAAACCAAAGACAAAAACACAGTGCACAGAATCAGCATATCAAGACGATCATTCCCTCCGACGGCCCTCCGTAGATGTTAGGGACACAGTGGCATTCATTGTTCAGCGAGCTCTTCCGCACTGCAAAACCCACCGACAGCAATGAATGTTGATTGTGACCTTTGCTGTGGTCGGAGGGCAGCATGACGTCCTCGAAGCAGTTCAGGAAGGGGAAGGAGGGGGGCTAAGGGATACACGACAGGGCGTTTTGGTTTGGGGGGGGGGGGGGCATTAGGGAGGTGGGGTGGGGGGGCAATAGAGGCAGAGGGGGGACTGCTGTGTTCTCTGCGAGGCTGTGTCAGAACTTAGTTGTCCAAGTGTGTGTGTGTGTGTGAGTGTGTTTAAGGGAGACAAGGGCTGGCCACAGGGCACAATCAACGGTCGATGGTTTTTTCAATTTAGCTGAAACTCACCGACAGCGTTGAATGTTCACCGGGGCGAACGAGGACCTGATGGTGAGCCGGGCTGACAGTCCGGTTTTAAAGGATCGGAGTAGACAGGTGTACCCTGTGGGCGCCTGGGCGACTTTATCTCACTTTATCTCTCCCTCCCTCCCTCCGTCTCTTTCTCCACACATCCCTCTCTTTCTCTAGCCCGCTGTCTGTCTCTTCAAGGTGGACACGGCCGAGACAGAGCCATTACGTCTGACGAATCTGACTTGGCACGGACGTATTCCGTTTCAGTTTCTTAGATAAATCTCCTCTTGCGCCACACGCTGAAAAAAGATACAATCCACTCTGGCTTGCACCAGTTCATTTTCACATCGTCACGTTTGACACGTCACATCATTCTTAATATACCAGATCATATACTCATGGCTAATGGTACCTGAATGTACGGTGTTAAGTTGGGACAGGCCTTGATAGTAAAAACAATGTTTTGACATGCTCTTTGCAGCTGGGAACATTTTGTCCGATACCGTACCTGAGAAAGAAAGAAAGAAAGAAAAAAGAAATAGAAAGAAATAGAAAGAAAGAAAGAAAAAATGTTAAGCATTCAAACACTGTATGGTGGATGAAAACATAATTCATGGGCAATATGACACATCTTCAACATCTGCGCTGGGTGAAGGCCATTTTTGCTAAGAAATAAAATCACCATGTATTATCAGGAGCATGAATGAGCTTCATTTCCTCTCAACACTTTAATTAGAGCAAGACTTAAGACCTTTTTAAAACATTAAGACAAGCATACATTTCGGCGAAGAAATGAATCAGGAATGAACACGTAGCCTAGTATAAACTTGCTAATCACATGCTCAGTGCAGAGTTCACAACTTTAATATGCTTTATAATATGTCTATAACTCCAGTGCCGTACAGCTAAATAAACATAAAAATGAACAGAGTATGCGCTCATATAGAAATCGGTGCCACGAAGCGAAACTGCTTCGGTTTGTTGGTTGTCGTATGCTCTGGGGACTGAGCTGAAAAGGGAAGTCATTCGGAAACCCTTGACTCATAAACAGACTTGGTACACGTAGTTCTGTGAGATTTGCCATGGCAGCTTATTGATTCACGCCACACCGTCTAAAGACTACACTAGGAAACTAGTGGCTTTAGTTCTTTCAAATGCCCAGAGGGGCCGCTTTATCAAGACCGAGATAAGGTCTGTCAAAGACTACAACGATGATGCTGAGTCAACCGGATAGATAACATCTGGAAGTTTCGCTATGATAAGGAGCGGGTTTGTTTTTTCAAAAGGAAGACGTGGTTATATGTATGCCAGTAAAGACAACGTACCAAATTCATATCTAAATGAAATGATTGATCAACCATGACAAAATGCTATTCGTGAACAATGACTCATAGTGTGCTGACAACTTTTTTGCCCTTTTGAAAATAAAGCCGCAGTCATGCTATGATGCTAATGGTACAGCATTTACAGTATACTCTCACCATATAGCACTGCATTGAGTCAAATGACTCGCCTTGACGCTAACGTTGGTGCTTTTTCTCATAGTTTTGTTTATAAATATATTGCTTAATAAAGCTATAGCTGTCATGCTATGATGGTTGGGATCCACTGTCATAATGTTGGGAGATTGGACTGAATGCTAATGACAGTAATCTTTGTTGTAAACTAAGGCTATCTGAACGAGAAATTCTGTGACTGGTCTAGAGTGGCTAAAACAACCCTTCCAGGTATCAGAAATAATACAATCAGACAGAATAAATACACTAGAATTAGTTTTGACTTGATTATGAAAGGTGCTAGTGATATTTTTTAAATAGCAAAAAAATAAAAAGAGATTAATTTAGGGTAAAAGAAATTAGGGTAAAAGAGATTATTTTACTGGTTTATATCTGATTTTCTTTTATAATAATGGTTTGACAAAATAAACAAACATTGAAAAACAAACATTAAACCTTCATCAAATAATCTTAACATCGAACTATTCTCAAATCATCTTTACATCAAACTATTCTCACATTATCCTCACGTCAAACCGCTCTAACCGACCGTAAAGCACAGCCCTTGCTCCGGGGACCAGCGCTGAACTCAGAGGTCCTCTTTCTTTTGGGTAAGTCAGTTTGACTGACTGTGTGAGCTGACCGAGGGGGACTAGGGTGGCTGTTCTGTACCCTCTTAGATGACCACAGGACAGAGGAGAGGGACACAGCTAACTAGCGAGCGAGCGCGCACACACAAGCGGAGAAGGGGTTGAAGTCCCATAGTGACAGCCCAGCCCTAATGGGAGTGACAGGCCTGGGTGACAGCACCCTGCCTAGCCTAGCCTAGCCTGGTCTGAATTGTGCAAGGGGAGAGGATGGGGGAGTAAAGTCAGGCATAAGGGGTGTGTGTGTGTGTGTGTGTGTGTGTGTTTTAGAAGGAGGAGGAGGAAGTAAAAAGGGTAGGGGGGGTCTTTTCTCTTGACAGGCAGAACTTAATGACTTAGGGCAGCGCTGACATTTGACCACTGCACTATTGTCTGGATGAGGGGA
>JAPMUY010009101.1:50000-60000 GCA_026901105.3 Galaxias olidus
GATGGTAGGAGAATGTGATAGCTGTTTGCTCTCTCCAGCATAGAACAGGGTTTAGAGGAGGCCTTTATTATGGCATCCGAGACAGACCATGTTTAAAACCCTCCCTGGTGTTTTGCACCATCTCTCTCATGTCGCCTCTCTCTCTACTTTCTGCCAGATATTTCTGCCTCCTTTTCTTTCTCTTCATTGAAGGGTTTCTGTCTCTCCCTGTCTAGCTGTGGAACCCCCGCTGCCCACTGCTCGGTCTCCTCTTCAGTAAAACACAGCAAACTCTCGGCCTCACAGCCTCACAGCCTCTCGCCCTCGCAGCAAACTCTCAGTCTCACAGCCTCTCTCTCACCCTCTCCCTCTCTCTCACCCTCTCCCTCTCTCAAATTCAAATGAGCTTTATTGGCATGGTAAAGTATACATTTACATTGCCAAAGCATTACAACACGACAGATATGACAACAACAAAAAAAACAATATTATGTCATAAAACAATTTCACACAATTTATTTTATTTATTTATTTATTTATATACATATAAATACACATACAGTTAGGCCCAAAAATATTTGGACAGTGACACAATCTTCATGATTTGGGCTCTGCATGCCACCACATTGGATTTGAAATGAAACAACTACAACGGAATTGAAGTGCAGACTTTAAGGTTTAATTCAGGGGTTGAACAAAAATATATGATTAAACATGTAGGAATTGTAGCTATTTTTATACAAACGCTCCTCATTTCAGGGGCTCAAAAGTAATTGGACAAATAAACATAACCCCAAGTAAAATGTTACTTTTCAATATTTTGTTGAGAATCCTTTGCAGGCAATGACTGCCTGAAGTCTGGAACCCATGGACATCACCAAACGCTGGGTTTCCTCCTTTGTGATGCTTTGCCAGGCCTTTACTGCAGCAGTCTTCAGTTGTTGCTTGTTTGTGGGTCTTTCTGCCTTAAGTTTTGTCTTGAGCAAGTGAAATGCATGCTCGATTGGGTTGAGATCTGGTGATTGACTCGGCCATTGCAGAATATTCCACTTCTTTGCTTTAAAAAACTCCTGGGTTGCTTTTGCAGTATGTTTTGGGTCATTGTTCATCTGTACTGTGAAGCGCCGTCCAATCAACTTTGCTGCATTTGGCTGAATCTGAGCAGAAAGTATATCCCTATACACTTCAGAGAATTCATCCGGCTGCTTCTGTCTTTTGTCACATCATCAATAAACACAAGTGACCCAGTGCCATTGGAAGCCATGCATGCCCATGCCATCACACTGCCTCCACCATGTTTTACAGAAGATGTGGTGTGCTTTGGATCATGAGCTGTTCCAATTCTCCTCCAAACTTTCTTCCTACCATCATTCTGGTACAGGTTGATCTCAGTCTCATCTGTCCAAAGAATGCTGTTCCAGAACTGGGTTGGCTTCTTCAGGTGTTTTTTGGCAAAGTCAATTCTGGCCTTTCTATTTTTGAGGCTGATTAATGGTTTGCACCTTATGGTGAATCCTTTGTATTTACTCTCATGAAGTCTTCTCTTTATGGTAGACTTAGATACTGATACACCTACTTCCTGGAGAGTGGATGTTGTGAAGGGGTTTTTCTTCACCATGGAAAGGATTCTGCGATCATCCACCACTGTTGTCTTCCGTGGATAGGCCTTTTTGAGTTCCCAAGCTCACCAGAGCACTCTTTTTTCTCAGAATGTACCAAACTGTTGATTTGGCCACTCCTAACATTTCTGCTATCTCTCTGATGGATTTCTTCTTTTTTTTCAGCCTCAGGATGGTCTGTTTCACCTCCATTGAGAGCTCCTTTGACCGCATGTTGTGTGTTCACAGCAACAGCTTCCAAATGCAAACGCCACACCTGGAATCAACTCCAGACCTTTTAACTGCTTAATTGATGACAGGTTAATGAGGGAAGAGCCCATGCAGCGTTGTTATTTTTTTTGCAGCCTTCTGAGTCAATTGTCCAATTACTTTTGGTCCCTTGAAAAAGAGGCGGCTACATATTAAAGAGCTGTAATTCCTAAACCCTTGCTACAATTTGGATGTGAATACTCTCAAATTACAGCTGAGAGTCTGCACTTTAAGCCCATATTGATTATATAATTGTATCCTGAATATGTTTTCGTAAACAGCTAAAATAACAAAACTTGTGTCACTGTCCAAATATTTTTGGGCCTAACTGTATATATATATATATACATACACATACACACATATATACATATATATACACATACATATACACATAAATATATATATATATATATATACACATATATACACATACTATATATATATATATATACACATATACATATACATATATATATATATATATGTGTGTATTTATATGTATGTGTATAAATAAATAAATAAAATAAATTGTATATATATATGTATATGTATGTATATGTATGTATATATAATATTATATATAATAACATTATATATATTGACAAAGAAGCAAAAACAGAAGAAATCTGTAAGGGGGCAAATACTTTTGCACAGCACTGTATGTATGTGTATATATATACATATATACATACATATATATGTATATATTTATATATAAATAAAATATATAAGATTTAAGTCCGGACTTTGACTGGGCCACTCCTTCATTTTGGGTTTTTTGAGCCATTCAGAGGTGGACCTGCTGGTGTGCTTCGGATTATTGTCCTGCTGCATAACCCAAGTGCGCTTGAGCTTAAGGTCACGAACTGATGGCCTGACATTCACCTTCAGGATTTTCTGGAAGAGAGCAGAATTCATGGTTCCATCAATTACGGCAAGTCGCCCAGGTTCTGAAGCAGCAAAGCAGCCCCAGATCATCACACTACCACCACCATGTTTGACTGTCGGTATGATGTTCTTTTCCTGAAATGCTGTGTTAGTTTTACACCAGATGTAACGGGACGCACACCTTTCAAAAAGTTCCACTTTTGTCTCGTCAGTCCACAGAATATTTTCCCAAGTCTTGGGGATCATCAAGATGTTTTTTGGCAAATGTGAGACGGGCCTTTGAGTTCCTTTTGGTCAGCAGTGGTTTTCGCCTTGGAACTCTCCCATGGATACCATGTTTGCCCAGTCTCTTTCTTATTGTTGAATCATGAACACTGACCTTAACTGAGGCAAGTGAGGCCTGCGGTGCATTAGATGTTGTTCTGGGTTCTTTTGTGACCTCCTGGATGAGTCGATGCGCTCTTGGAGTAATTTTGGTAGGCCGGCCACTCCTGGGAAGGTTCACCACTGTTCCATGTTTTCTTCATTTGTGGATAATGGCTCTCACTGTGGTTCGCTGGAGTCCCAAAGCCTTAGAAATGGCTTTGTAACCCTTTCCAGACTGATAGATGTCAATGACTTTGTTTCTCATCTGTTCTTGAATTTCTTCAGATCGGGGCATGATGTGTTGCTTTTTGAGATCTTTAAGCCTACTTCATGTTGTCAGACAGGTTCTATTTAAGTGATTTCTTGATTCTACAGTTCTGACAGTAATCAGGCCTGGGTGTGGCTAGTGAAATTGAACTCAGCTTTCCCAAAAATATGGTTAATCACAGTTAATTCATGTTTTAACAAGGGGGGGGGCAATTACTTTTTCACATAGGGCCAGGTTGGTTTGGATAGCTTTTTTCCCTTAATATATTAAATCATTTAAAAACAGCTTTTTGTATTGACTCAGGTTATCTTTGTCTGATATTAAAATTTGTTTGATGATCTGAAACATTTAAGTGTGACAAAAACAGAAGAAATATGTAAGGGGGCAAATACTTTTGCACAGCACTGTATATATATATATATATATATATATATACACACACACACACACATATATATATATATATATATTATACAGTACTGTGCAAAAGTTTTAGGCAAGTGTGATGTCTTTAAAGTTAGAAAAAACAAAAAACAAAGGATAAATGTTAAATGTTTATTTTTTTTATCAATTCATAAAATACAAAGTGAGGGAAAAGCAAATCTGTATCAAATCAACAGCCTCCCCTGCCTAAAACTTATGCACAATACTGTATATACATACATACACACACTTTTTAAAAAATGTTTTATTCATTTGTTCCACTGGCTGTTTTCAGAGTGTGGCATTGGTGAACAAAATGTGCCGCAATAGCTATACAGCTTGGCATTTCACCAAGTAAATAGGGCAATTTTTGTTCTTCTTGTTTGGTTCCGAATTCATTATATATGTTTGTTATTTGGGGGAATATTGTTCCTCTAATGGGATTATATTTTGGACATAAAGTTAGGAAATGGACTTCTGAGGACACTGAGTCTGTACATAGTCAAAGCTTTTCTCATTTTTTGGTCTTTAATTGTCAAATAATCAGCAAGTATGTAGTCTCTGTTTAGGGCCAGATAGCGTTGCAATTTATTTTGTTTTTGAGTTGTTTTTGTCCAATATGTAATATAATCTTCTTTTTGTTTCTTTATAATTAAATTGGGTCTAATGTTGTTGACCTGAGGCTCTATTGGGTTCTCTGTGAGGGGTGGGCAAAGCCTCAGGACCAACTGTATGAGGGGACTCTTCTCTAGCTTCTTCTCTTGGCAGGTGTGGGCTTTGTAGTGGAGTGTTTTGGGGTCACTTGTTTGGATGTGTTTATAAAAATGTAGTGATCTCTTCTGAATGTTAAATAGGAGGGGATATTGGCCTAATTCTGCTCGGCAGGCATTGTTGGGGGTTTTTCTTTGCACATGCAGAATTATTTTACAGAATTCAGCATGATATGATTCAATTGGGTGTTTGTCCCATTTTTTTTATTATGAGTGGACCCCATATCTCACTGCCATAAAGGGCAATTGGTTCTAGAACAAATTTGAATATTTTCAACCAGATTTTAATTGGAATTTCAATTTTGATATTTCGCATTATTGTGTAAAGAGCTCATCTTGCCTTTTCTCTCAGGTCTTGGACTGCCATTTGAAAGCTCCCAGTTGTGCTTATTGTTTAGGCCTAAATAGGTATAGTTTTTAGTGTGTTGGAGTTTGTGGTGTCCAAATAGAAATTGTGTTTGCTTTCCTGTAATCTGTCTTTTTTGAAATATTATGATTTTTGTCTTTTGGGGCTTGACTGTCAGAGCCCAGGTCTGGCAGAACTTGTGCAGGATATCAAGTTGTTGCTGTAGGCCTTCTTTAGTGGGCGACATCAGCACAAGATCGTCTGCAAATAGTAGACACTTTATTTCGACATCATGGAGGATGAGGCCAGGTGCTGTGGATTGCTCTAATTGTCTTGCCAGTTCATTTATGTATATATTTCTCTCGCTCTTTGGTCTTCTCTCTCTCTCTCTCTCTCTCTCTCTCTCTCTCTCTCTCTCTCTCTCTCTCTCTCTCTCTCTCTCTCTCTCTCTCTCTCTCTCTCTCTCTCTCTCTCTCTCTCTCTCTCTCTCTCTCTCTCTCTCTCTCTCTCTCTCTCTCTCTCTCTCTCTCTCTCTCTCTCTCTCGGTCTCTTTCTTCATTAACGATACAATTCCAACTCGCCAATTGAGTCTCTCATTAGCGGATACATGTGCTGCACACAACATTCAAACACTGGGACCACCCACACATTTACAACCCCCCCCCCCCCGGGTTCCAGGCACAAGAAAGATGTGTGCTTGCTCTCCACGGACTACACGACAATCACACTCACCCACTGCTGGGTTATGACGGGGGGTGGGGTCGCGGGGTGGGGGAGGGGACGGGACGGGACACAAGGTGTGTTTGTGTGCTATATAATAATGAGAGGATTATATTTTAGAGATTATAGATTATTCTTTAGAGGAGCCACTGTTTAAAGGACTGACATGTGCCAGAGGGAAATAAAAAGCACACTCTGCGTTCATCTCGCTGATGATGATGAGAATGCCATTAAATCACAATGCGATTAAAATTCTCATTCGCCATGTGAGTGGAGTACAGTGTCTACAGGTCTTCACTTTGATCCTTTACCAGTACAATGTACACACTCAGACAGACACTCACACACACACGCGCACACACGCACACGTTTCGGCGCCAAGTTGTTCGGTGCCATGAGAGTGTCGTTTTAACCAGTAGAGACGTTTACACGCTGCCTAGGTACATTAGAGCGGGACCACCCAGACCAGGTCATCCAAACATCCCCTCCCTCACCGTTAAATCTTCTCTGTCCTCCTGCCTCACCTTTCTGTCCAACGTAGTACGTCCACTTATAATGTCTGGTGAGACATGGGAATACACGTCATAATCATCAAAAGATGAACAGGGACAGTGTTGCACGCGAACTGATTTCTTTCATGTTAAAACCCCCACATGTATGTCCCCACTGCTAAGGTTATTATTGTACACTACGATTGATGGCCTTTCTAAGTCAAAAGGTATTATCTCTTGTGTTTTCTAAACATGTGCTTTTTGTTATGGTGGCCCTTTGCAACGGAAACTCTTAAAAAACAACCCCGCTTACAAACCCCTGCCAGCTCAAAACACGGAGTCCCAGCCGAGGATTCACAAAAACCCAAATCTAGGGAATGGGTTTCACTTCAAAGGGCCCAGATAAAATACCTCTAACATCCAGCCGGGCACAGAGGTGGGCACTAAGATGAAAGCGCAATCGATTTGGACACGCGCACACACACAGGCACACACACAGGCACACACACATACATACACACACACACGCGCGCACACGCACGCACACGCACGCACACGCACAGACACGCACAGACACGCACAGACACGCACAGACACGCACAGACACACACAGACACACACAGACACACACAGACACACACAGACACACACACACAGTTCTGAGGCAGTGTCTGCAGAGGGGACGGGGTTGTTGTGACTACGCTGTTGGCTCAGCGTCTTAGATTTAAAGATGGCGGGGAGAACAGAGTAGAGGGCAGTGGCAGGGAGCACAACCTCCGCCCGCCCGCCCGCTCTCTGGCAGACTGGCTGCTACTGCGGCTTTCAAATCCCTCCTTTAGAAAAGCTTTTTGTCAAGGAAAACGACATTCCGTAACACTAAAACAGGCTCCAAAAGACACAGCGGAAAAAAACCCCATAAGGACTGTTGACTACTGAGGAGCTGGAGCAAGAGAAAAAGCTGATTAAGGCAAAGAGAGAGACCCAGAACCCCACGCCCCCACCACCTCCATATGCTAAGCTCCGGGGGCCACTCATTTGTTTTTCTGTTGCAGTTTAGCACAGATGCTATAGAAACCCATTTGTTCCAAGCTGCGGGGCTAATGACCCTGAGCTGATGCTAGCGCTTTGCTGGGTGCTCTGGAAGGCGAGGGAAGGTAAGTAACCTCATCCATTCTGTCTGGGAAAGGCATAATGAGCGAGAATGGTCCGGTCGTCCAGACTCAGTCCATCATCCACTTAGGGCCTACCATCCCCTGAGCCCTGGGTGCACGAGAGCTCATTCACACGCACGCACGCACGCACGCACGCACGCACAAACACACACACACACACACACACACACACAAAGGGACAAACCCTCACAAACACACACACACACGGAAAAACACTCACACAAAAACACACACACACAGGGAAAAACCCTCATGTGCTGGAAATGTGGAAATGTGCTTGCGATTATTGTGTGTGTGCGCATGGGGGGGGGGGGGGGTACTTTACAGTAATAGTCTGTTCGTGGCATTGTTTGGCTGCAAGTGTGTACATGAAAGAGTGAGTGTGTGTCTATATATACGTGTGTGTGTGTGTGTGTGTGCGTGTGTGTGTGTGTGTGTGTGTAAGGGGCCGTAAATACCTCCAAGGGCAGCCTAGTGCCGTAGCTCTTATCGACTGGCAGCAGTGAGCGGGCGCTCTTTGTGTCCCCTCCGCAGCATTAGAGAAAGCTTTAAAGAAGCCAGCGGAGTCTGCCACTGACTCTGGCTCTACCAGTCACAATAGCCAGGCAGAACCTGAGCTCTGGATAGCGGCCCGCCACGTTGAAAAGAGAGAGAGAGAGAGAGAGAGAGAGAGAGAGAGAGAGAGAGAGAGAGAGAGAGGAGCAAGCACACAGCCCTGCCTCGCTCCACCCTCCTGTCACTGCTCAGGAGTTACTGAACAGCAACAACACGGAGAAATAAAAAAATAAAAAAGAGAGAGAGAGACAGGAATTCTACTCTAAACGCTCTTGGTTTGACTGTAGAAGAAAACCCCTAGATATTTGCTTATTCATTTAAAGAGGTTATTCTATGAAGAGCATATTCTAAAACCAAAATGTTTGCTTTTGCAATGACGCTGCGTGTTAGGAGTTCCTCTGCCAGGAGTCAGCTGCAAAGCTCCTCAGGGAGCCATAGTCATTTGAATGGACATTTTCAGCTAAGTAGTTAAATCTCCTGTGAGAGAGACTGAAAAATGACTGTGCTTTGAGACCCCCTTATCCGCCTCTTAGCCCCTCTCTCTCTCTCCCTCCCTCTCTCCCTCTCTCCAGGAGTCTTCGTCTACTAATGCATGTTCCCATCATTCCTCTTTTTTATTGTAGCGGATGTCCAATTTAAACACAGGGCACTATAAGTCAAAGGACCCCCGCCCCCCCCGCCCCCCCCCCCCCCCCCCCCCCCCCCCCCCACACACACACACACACATACCTCTCTCTCTACCTCTCTCTCTCTCTCTCTCTCTACCTCTCTCATCTCCCCCTTGCATCTGCCTCACCTCTTTTGCCTAGTCTCTTGCTCCATCTCTCTCTCTTCCATCTTTCTTTCTGCCTTTCTCTTCACAATGTCACCCGCTGAGGCAGGGAGCTCCAGGACACACACAACTTTATGAACCTATAAAGCTGTGGGATACAGACCCCTTTACCTCTCTCCTTCCTTCTCTCTTCCTTTCTTTCCTCTCTCTTTCTTTCTTTCTTTCTTTGTCTCACTTACCCTCTCCTCCAGTTTCCGTCTCTCCTTCTATATCTGTCTCGTTCCCCCTCTCCACCTCTCTCTTCCTCCACCCTGTCCAGTCCTCATCCCCTCATTACAGTTCTGGCTCTGCTCCAGCTCCTCAGACACGTCCAGGCCGAGGCTCACAGTGACTGATGTGCAGCCGTGATGCCTGCCTGCCTGCCTGCCTGCCTGCCTGCCCTGAGAGGGGTTTTAAACAGCGTGCAGCAGTGCAGCCCTGAACACAGGAGCTCCACTTTGCGGCCGCCACGTCATACCTCCTCCCCGCTCCTAATGGACGCTTGTCGTCAGGAAATCAGACAGAGCCATCGCTCAGTGTCAGCACGGCCGTCTCCTCTGAAGGGACTCCAGGGGGACACATCCATAACCTCCTGGTCCCTGCCGGGGCTCAACACAGGCCTGCGACGCTGGAGCCCTGGCAGGTCTGACTGATAAACGATGGGAGCGGAGCCTGCCAGACGACCACTCCTGTCCTCTCAGACAGCCCTTCACGCCCCCGCACACTCTGAAGAGGACCTCCTCCGTCCAGACACGACGAGAGAGAGAGAGAGAGAGAGAGAGGGAGAGAAAGAGAGAGAGAGAGTGACATAGGGAGGGAGGGAGAGAATGTGTCACCCTCAGAGGTCACTCAGCAAAATGCGATGTTTCCTGCGTCAGCCTCCGAGTCCAGATTGAACGCCACCACACTGGGTGCTGCCATGGACCTGCTGCCCATACTGAAACCCCACCTCACATCCACTGAAAGGTGGGCTATGGTGGTGAGAGGGGGGGTGGGGGGGGGGGCAGTAAACCTAGACGTGCCAGCCCCCCCGTATTAAAGGCCCATTGTCCCACCCAGGCCGAGCCAGAGCTCAGAGCCCTACCACCTCCACTGCAGGGCCATTAGCAGGGAGAGCCCAGGGAAGGAGGTGGGCTCTCCATTGTGAAGGAGCTGAAGGTAAGGAGGTAGATGCCCCCCTATATATCCCTCATCTCCTGTCCTTAAAGTGAGGGGGGGGGGGTCTTTGTTGTGGGGGAGGGGGGGCATTGCCTTGCTATGCTACAGCAGCAGTCTCAGACCAGGGAATCATAGCCTGACCACAGTGGGGTGGGGGGGATAGAGGGAGGGAGAGAGAGAGA
>JAPMUY010009101.1:65000-80879 GCA_026901105.3 Galaxias olidus
AGGCCCCTGCTGGCCCCCTCCTCAGTCCCCCCGCAACCCAGACACACCCAGGAGCGTTTGTGAGTGGGGCCTCGTGCTAACCAATTGAACCCCCCCGTCCCTCCTCCCCGCCACCCCCCTGGGACTTGTAGTTTAATTGTCCGTCCTCGTCCAAATTACACAAGCTGGAGGACCTTCTAGAAACCCCCCCCCCCCCCCTCCATCACCACCCCCCACACACTCCCTCCCTCTGACTTTAATAGACTGGCACATTCCACATAAAGTGTCACTGATGTAAAATGATGGCCTCTATTGTCTGATTTTATGGCCCTCAATTAGTACGGAGATGCTGGGAGACAATGAAGGCAGCGTTTGTAATCATGGAGGCTCCTGGAGTCCCGCTGGGAATCAGAACTTCATTAAACCCAATGGCACCTCGCAGCACAGACGATAAAACCTCAAAGTGCCTTTCCAGTGCGTTCTGACACACGTTCATCCCAACCGGATATTCAGGAATAGTTTGTACTGCGCACTGAATATATATTTACCCAAAGTAAATGTCATACAAGGGCAAGCTTTTTGGGTTGGACGTGAAGCCATTGGAGAACAGCAGAGAAGAGCTGAACTTGAGCTGGTACACCTGTCTCTTCCTTGCTGTTTCTCTCTCTCTCTCCCTTTCTCTCTTTTTTTCCTATTGCCCTTCTGAGGCATTTTGCTCCCCCAGTCAACCTACAGTCACCCCCCCCCCCCCCCTGCCCCACCCCCTCCTGCTGCTGTGCTTCTGAAACCACTAGAACACTATGTTCTTCACAGGTTAGACGAGCAAGAGTGGTAATTCCGTTTCAAATCAAACCTCTCCCATGGAGTTCACAAACTGAGCCGACAAACCAAAACAGAAACTCTCACGTTAGTCACCGTTCCTTTTGTGTAGTCTCTGTCTTCCTCATAACCTGAACGGTGACAAAGTCGACGGCAATCAAGGCTGTTTCATCTCTGCAACGTCAATATCGGACGCGCTTGGCTTTCAGAGCATACGCTTGAGACGTAAAGTGCCAGACTGCGCCTTTCCTCCTGTAGAAATAAGACTTCTGTTTGAGGAAACAGAGGAGAAAGAAACTCCTGTTTACGTGATCTCAAAAACTTCACCTGGAAAGCGTTCCGGCTGAGAAATGACTCCCGCCGACGTCTCGCCAGCCTCGTCTGTTACCCCCTCCATTTAAATCACGCTGCGGCGCGGCTGTTCAGCTTTGATAGAGCCACCCAACCGGACAAATACGGCTTTCACAGGATTGTGCAAATGATTTCTTTCATCTGGTATTGTGGCAGCTTTGTTCTATTCCTTTTGACCCCTCCCCCCCTCTCCCCCTCCAATTGCCTCCCTCCTCACGGCACAAAAAGCTAATCTGAGAAAAACACTTGCACCAGCTCAGACACACCTTCAAATCCCAAACAGGATGGCTTCACTTATTTGAACATGTAAGCTGAAGTAGAAAAAGAAAATTAAATAAAAAATAAATAAATGGGGTTGTTCAGCTCTTTGGCATCTCAGGGGCTGGAAGAGAGAGAGAACGAGCACCAAGGTTTCAAGATTTTATTATCTACCATTTATTTTTATCTTTAATTCCACCCATTAGGTTTAAACTTTCTCTGATCAACCACTATTCAAAAAAAGAAATCCCCAAAAAAAAACAAGTCTACCGAACGCAATGTTTTGGTTCGCCCAAAGCCCAACCATACCCAATCTGACAACCTACTGGAAGAATGGTCAGAGGGACATCTGTGGCCCCTGGCTGCCCCTAAGCCAAATGACCTTCCCAGCCTGTCTTATCAGATCTAAGCAGACATGGAGAGGACATACTGGCCAATAACCCAGGCCATCCCCTTTGAAATCAAACGGAAATAAAAGCCCACATCCTTCCACTTCCCACACTTCTTTATTGATCGCCGGCAGTCTCCATTTTGTCTTTCCCCACACGCGAGGGGCGCTTCACCGAGGATCCGTTTTGTAACCTGATCACCAGACGAAGGAATGACACATGAGTGAACTGCCGGCTAATCTACCATCCCTCCCTCCTCCCTCCATCCCGCCCGCTCGCTCGCTCTGAGGTGAACGCCATTGACCGCTCCTGTGGAGTTTCACAGAGCCCAAGGGTAAGATGGCCCCCTTCAATTTATCTGGAGGAGGGGCTTGCGTATAATCCTCATTTAACTGCAGCCTTTGACCAATGAAATCCCAGCATGATTTCTACAAGAGCCCACCGAGGGGCAAGCAGAAAACAAAACGTTTTCATGTTGTAGTTTCAAAAAGTAGAAATGATTTACTACTTAAGGAATTACATTTCCTGTTCACCGGCCAATAAGGAGAGAGCAGCTTCTCCTGCATTCAGAGAATGGGAACAGTCTGCCCCGCTGCCCAGCAGACAGAAGAGTGACAGAATGGATGTAAATTGGTTCGTTAACCTTACACCACCTAACCAGTGGGCCATGCCGTAACAGGAGTCCATCAGGGCTTTTCTCCTCTTCTCTCTCTCTCTCTCTCTCTCTCTCTGAACTCTATCCCAGCACATTCATAACATCAGGAGGCTTCCGCCCATGGCCTGAGGAGCGTCAGACTGGCATTAACAAACACTCTAATAATTATACATGACATCTCTCTGATGAATGCGCTCATGATTATTACACCATGTCAGACCAACCCTATTCTTCTTCTTCTTTGTTTTAACAACAGGCACCAATTATTATAGTTGAATAAACTATTCAAAAGGCAAAATCATTTTTTATTTAAAACTGCCCTCCCTCCCCTCGGCACCGCTCAAAGTAGGTTTTTTGAACTTTCACCCTCATGCCATACAAAGGCAACAGAGGGAGGGCTTGGAGGGGCGAGGGGTTGTGAATAGAAGCCGTGTTTTTCACACAGGGTTCCCCCACGTTGCTCCAATGTGTGTGTGTGTGTGTGTGTGTGTGTGTGTGTGTGTGTGTGTGTGTGTGTGTGTGGGGAAGTAGCCCGGGCTGAGGGAGCTCCAGCAGTGAGGGCTTGCACCTGGAGCATGGTGGAGCATGTGAGGGGTCAAGGGTCAGCCGGAAGGCTAACCAGGCCCGTGCTCTCCCTCCTGTGAGGGCCAGACGACCCCTGAGGCAGCGTAGCTCAACAGGAGCCTTTCTTCCCCTTTCTCTCGTCTAGTTCTCTCCCTCGCTTCTCTCTCTCTGTGTGTGTTGCGCCTTCGTCTTCTTTCTTTTCCCCCCTTTTATGCTGATCGTCAGTCTCGTGTGTGTGTGTGTGTGTGGGTGTGTGTGTGGGTGTGTGTGTGTGTTTAGGGTAGGGTCGCATGTGCAGTAATCCATAACAAACTCAACAATAGGCAGCTCAATTATCCCTTCCCGTTTTCTCAAAAAAAACTATTAACCTCTTCATGGCCAGTGACTTTTCCAAGGGAAAGAACCCACATAATTGAACAACTTTTCCATTTAAATGCCTGACCGTGACTTTGGTCATTCACGCATAAATCTGGTTACTGAAATCCTGAACTGCCACTTTGTGATTGTCCAATGTCATTATTGTGGCTATTCAATTATCATGCAATAAAAAGATAACAGCTGTCTGTCTGGCAGGATTTATAGTCCTAGCATAACAAATACAAATAAAAAATGTCTGACAGATTTCAGGGGCCTAAAGAAGCACCTATTATCACCAGCTCATTTTAAATGGGTACTATGGAGCAAAAATAAAAAATAAATTATTAAATTACATTCTTCTCCAAAAATATAAATAATAATAATAATAATAATAATAATAATAAATAAAAAAATCTAAATTAATGCACAAAATGTTTTTTTTGTGTGTTTTTTTTGCGTTTTCAGCTCTTGAAAAACAGGAAGCTACTTCAATGTAGGGTAGCAGCACACCAAACGCTGGTGGCAGCTACCCGCCTCTCTAACCGGCTCTCTGGCTCTCCCCGCACAACGCGACACCCTCTGTTCTCCTTTGACACCCCCCCCCCCCGCCGCCCTCTTCCTCCCCCCTTCATTACCGAAGGGCCTCCTATTCATCTTCAGGTAGAAAGCCTGAAAGTGCGAGCAGGAGTGGGAGGAGGGGGAGGGGGTCTTGTTGCGTTCATTGAGCCTTTTAGTGGCGCTCTTCAAAGGGGTTATGGTAGACGAGAGAGGTCCCTCCGATTCTCCTTAATGATATGACGCTCAAAGCGGCCTTTGGCTAACACACAAATACATTTCAATATATAGATGCTTTTTCGTATTATTAAAGTGTTGGTTTATGTGTCATTTTAAAACGGAATCAAATTTTTATCTCACGGTCAAAAAGGGATGCTTTTACAAAGAATACTCAAACCTGGCATTTTATTTAATTGGTAAGCAGAGCTTCTTTTTCGGCTTTTAACAATGATCCCTTCATAAATGTGCAAATAATGAAATTATTCATTGACAACTCGGGGGGGGGGGGGGGGGGGGGCACATTATCAGTACTTCAATGTTCAACACAAGGATGGTCCTGTCTACTTTTTGAAGTAATATTATCACAGCCCCTCACCTCCATGTTCCCACTTTGTGGTCCAGGTGAATGCCATTACCCACTGGGGTCAAGCGTTGCAGAGAAAAAAGAAAGAAACTATTTCAAGGGCCATTTTAAAACTCCAAGGCGTCACAGGACAATGGCACAAAATAGTATTCACTCAAACCAGCCGCATAGCGCACGCATATATGCTGGTAAATACAAAGCTATAAGAGAGTAATGACACAATTGTCGAGCTTTTAAAATTAGCCACATACTGAAAATACTGGTACTCTTTGCACACACATAAAAATTGTGGTCGGTGCACTCTGAATATGTTTTTGATTTTCTCAGAATAATACTGCAGAAAGCCCACATGCTCTCAAAACTGACAAGACTGAGCATAACACACGCAGATGCGCGCGCGCGCGCGCACACACACACACACACACACACACACACACACACACACACACACACACACACACACACACACACAGATCCATTGGTATGTGTGTGTATATCTGTCCGTGTCGTGGCGCATTTGTAAACACGCAGAGACAAACATCTTGATCTAAATATACATGTAGCCGGCCCTGTGGCAGACATGGCGTGCGGAGCGGGGCTCCCCTTGACTGTGGATGAGAGAGGAGGAAGGGGTGGCCAGGGTGGCCGGCCGGGCGGGCAGAACGGAAGGAAGGAAGGGAAAATAAAACAACTGGCCGCCTTCCAGACAGCCTGGAACTCTGTGGATCATTATGTCCAGGCTTCAGGTGTGTCTGGCGGGTGGCAGTGGGCGGGAGATTTGGGGGTGGGGGGGGGGTCGTCAGATAAAAAAATAAGAGCCAGACAAAGACAGAGCAGACTGCGGTAGCATACCACCAGCATCAAGGGAGACAGAGGGAGGGAGGCAAAAGAACATCTAAAAATGTGATTAGGCGCCCTTCCACTGTGGAGACTTTGTGTGTTGCCCCCCCCCCCCCCCCAACTTTTTACCAGAGCACCGCACCCAGCAACCCCCCAGCCCACCCCTCCCAAAAAAAAGAAAAAGACAGACAGATTTTATAGGTCCTAATTAAAGCCATCTGAAGGCTTTCGAGGATCAAACAGCCGACCAGCTTCCATCTGATTGCAGTGAAATAGAGAAAATGAGCCCTTTTGTTGCCACTCCAAATATTTTCTCTCAAGAATGTTCATTCTCTTTGTGTGTGGGAATTGATAGGGGTTGAAAGAAAAACATGACCTCATAGAGTGTCTGTCAAAATAATTGGAAAGTAATGTATCCCTTCTCTTGCATGTTTGGTAAAAAAAAAAAAAGTGCTTTTCTTTCAAATCTTTTTTTTTTTTTTTTGCTTGATCTTACAGTCAACGGAAAGGACATGATTTCTTTTATGTCACAACATCCTGGGTGGACGTGACACATACGAGATTACTGGAGATCCACCCTTTTCTCATCCAGGAACTGTAGCTTAGCTCGTGTGCCTGAAGTGCTCCTTTCCTCTCGAGCTAATTGTTCTCACTCAGCCGTGGCGACCAGTTGGAATGCCTCGCGCGCAGAGTGCGGGTGAACGAGTTTCTCGTGAGTTATTAACATTTCATACACTGCACCTCAAAATACATCCATTATCTATAAAAGAAAGAGCCACTGCCAGCCGAAGTAGTTTAAATATTTAAACATAAATCATAACGTCTGCACTTTAAATAAGTGAATTGAAACACGGAAATTAAACACCACAAAGACCACAAACGACTCACAAACCAAAAAAATAAAAATAAATTGTACAAATTAAGAAAATGAAATATGTCTTAAAAATAACACGAGCACTACCATAACGTCTCACCAACATCAAGGGAAAATAATGCAATACTTACACAAATTTCTTTACTGCAGACGTCACCTGTCATGTCCAGCTTTGAGCAGGTTAGTGACAGGAAAGTCCATTCAAAAATGCTCACGGAGATCATCTTAAGAGTTAAAATGAAAAGTTAACTAACATATTATTTGTACGCACGTTCATCTCCGTCCTAATACGCCGGCTTCTTCTCGTCAGTGATGCTTCACCCGCCGAGAATGAATGGTGTAAGGCTAGACCAGAGCGAAATCCGTCACGTGAGCTATAAGGAGTGACGCCATTGGTTCGGAGAGCATAAATTGATAAGGCTGCTCTTTGTTTCATTGGTCTAGGACGAGAACGCAAGCGCCTCCTCAAGGCTTGGACCAGCCAAACACTTCTGATTTGTGTGAAAGAATGTGAGTATGTTGTACATACAAGGGGCATAGTTTCAAAATAAAAATGTGAATACCCAAAATGTATTCTAAATTATTCTTTATCGATAATACATGTATTGTTAATACAAGCAATGTGCGTTACGGACGAACTTACAAGGAACCAGCTTTACGCAAGAGAAAATTGGTTGACAAAATGAATTGTTTGACATTTATATTGAAAATTAATGCATTTAAAGGCTCTTTTGATTAAGTCACCCACCTTTTTGGGACCTACGTTGTGTTAAATTAGTCAGCATAGGTCTGTTTAAATATAATTGCTAAACGTAATCCAAATAAAGCAATTTAAAAACAATATGAAATGATGGCCCCGTTTCCCACACACAGATCTGTGACTGTATATTGTATTTTCGTATATCCTAATAACCAGCTAAATACAGGTCACACCTGTGCAAAAAAAAAAGGAATAGTCCCTGAATATCTTCTCATTGGTACTGTGGTTCTCCATCAAAAATAAATAAATAAATACAATTAATGCACAATGAGATACTTTGAAACTCCAGCCTCATCTGTGCATTTCAGAGTTTCTACATTATAAGATGTGCGTTCATGGTGTGATTCCACAGGCGTACACATTGGTATCTGTAAACGCTCGTCCGTCCCTCCTCCCCTCATGTCTCTTTTCAAGGGAGAGACATTGGAACTCAAGGTAGGGGCTAAGAGTGGGAAATAGAGCGTGTGTAATGCAGGGCGTGCGTCTCCCACTGCTTGAATGCAGCATTAAATCAATATTCTGCATAGCCTTCGTCTGCTCTCACATTCACTTGACTGCTGCCACGATGCACCATGGGGCTGAAGCAGCCGCTCCCTGATTTTCTGTGGCATTTTTTGTCCGTCCCCCCCCCCCCCCACGCACTCTTCCTCTCCACAGATATATATTCTCATTTGGATAGCTCCAAGGCTATGCGCTCCTTCCACTTGGCTCCGCGTGTTAAGAGTAGATGGGGGGGGGAGGGGGTTAGGGAAACGCGTTCTCTGGACATAAGACATCACTTCATTCGTTCTCTTCTGGTTTTATGCTCTGGAACAAAGAATATTGAGCTACAGAAAATCAGTGAATGGTGGAATTCTGTACACAAGATATTTTCCTCTGTCCGGGAGAAAGAATTGAAGTTTTCCAAAAAGAGATGCTTAGCTTTTACAGCTTGTGGTTATTTGTGGAAGTGGAAGTTGCTAGTTGGTGTGCTGGTTTTGCCAACAGTATTACAACTGAATGTATGACAGTAGCATTTAGCAGAAACCAGCCCCAGCACTTCCTTTCAAGATTAAAGCCTGTCGCACTGCATCATCCCACTTTGAATTACTGGCTAAGCAAGGCTGCAAACACACACACACACACACACACACACACACACACACACACACACACACACACACACACACACACACACACACACACACACACGCGCGCGCACACACACGCGCGTGCGCGCGCACACACCCCATCATTATGAAAGCAAAACCTTGTCTCCTTGCGAAATAGGTCACGCAACACTGTATCTCAGCAAATGTACAGTACCGTTCTTTCATTTGTGTGTGTGTGTGTGTGTGTGTGTGTGTGTGTGTGTGTGTCTGTGTCTGTGTGGCTGTGTGAATGAATGTGTGCGCGTATCTGTTTTGCTGATCAAAAGCAAGATCTGGAATTCATTGTGCTTGTGGAATTATGTCCTATGTGATAGTCTCACCATTGCTTTTTTTAACATAGAACTACCACTGTCCTAAAAGCAGTTTGCATTTTGAAGCCTGAAATGGCCTCCAGTTGCTTTGTTAACATATTCGCCTGATGCTATACACAAAGTTGTGTATGGAAGGTTTGGATCATGAATATTTTTCGTGGCAGGTGCCAAGAACAGCAGACATTATTCTGGGACACGAAAGAAGATTCTGATGAACATTGTTATTTTGTGGCGTGAGACATCACACGCACTCACACGCACTCACACACACACACACACACACACACACACACACACACACACACACACACACACACACACACACACACACACACACACACATTCACACACTGACAGCAGCCCACTGAAAGCTTGCAGGGAGGAGGGCCAGGCAACAACATTCAAAGGAGGGAGATGATCAGAGAGACATCACACACTGGGAGCTAATCTACACTGTGCTTTTTCCCTCTATATTTAGACAGGCCCTCTTCACTGCTTAGCATAATTTACAGAGAGGAAAGGAGCTTGGGAGATGAAGTTAACCTCTCTGTTTTATCGCTTCGTTCTCAGCAGTTGCACTTCCCCTAACACCTGTTCTTAGGGAGCACGCTCAAGTAGGATTCTCACGTTCCGGTTAAGCAGGCATGAAGTGTTACAGCAGCACATCACTTATTTGGTTTAATATACTCCCCGTTGCATTTGAAGACAGGTTTTGTGTATTCACTATAGGTAATGTTATCAGGTCAGCAGAGAAAAGTACAAACAGACACACACCACACACACGCACGCTCACACACACACACGCACGTACACGCTCAACCAAGTGTGTATCACTACGTTACGTATACACAGTGTTGAACTGTAAGAATTTAGATTGAACATCCTGTCTCGTTCATTTCTCTCTCTCTCTGTTTGTTTCTGAATGCAATGTGATGTCTGTTAGGTCGGTAGGTCCAGGCTGCAGAACAGGTTGAGGTACCTGGGTGCATGCCAGCAGAAGAAGGCGACCAAATGTTCAGATTGTACTGCAGAGCCAGAGGGACCTGGTCATACAGAGAGGCCTTACCTCCATCTGGTGTGGCTAGTTCCTTCATGCAGGCACATACACACACACACACATACACACACTCACGCAAACGTACACACACACACACACACACACACACACACACACACACACACACACACACAAACACACGCAAATATGCACACATGCACTCAAATGTGCACACATACACAAACACACACACACAAACATGCACACAAACACACACACACACACATGCAAGCACACGCATACACCACACACACACACACACACACACACACACACACGCACAAGTGTCTGGACTGTAGCTGGGGCTGTCGGATTATAAAAACCAAAGCCCATCCCTGAAGAATTCAAAGTTATGGCTTGGCCTCGAAAGAAGCACAGGGGACATGGATGGCATCTGTCTCCTGGAGGTGTGGGCCAAGCCTAGGGGTTAAGGGATGGTCCTGGGGCCCAGATAAAGACTCCCTCGCCTGGTCACAGCCACACCAAGGGACCGGATAGGCCCTGGAGCTCAGCTGAGCGCTGCTGATAATGTGCACATGGGCGTGTGTGTGTGTGTGTTTGGGGTAGGGTCGCGCGCACGTGCGCGCGAGTGTGTGTGTGTGTGTGTGTGTGTGTGTGTGTGTATGTGTATGTGTGTGTGTTCGGTGTAGGGTCGCATGTGTGTGTGTATATGTGTGTTCGGGGTAGAGTCTCGTGTGTGTGGGTGTGTGTGTGTGTGTGTTTGTGTGTGTGTTTAGGGTAGGGTCGCATGTGTGTGTGCATTCGGAATAGGGTCGCATGTGTGTTTCTGTTCAGTGTGGGGTCGTATGTGTGTGCATGTGCTTTTTTTCTGGGACCGTGCATGTGTTTTTTTCCCCTGTTTGCGTTTGTGTGTGAGGGTAAGGGATGTGGATGTGTCTTTCCCCTGTTTGTGTGTGTGTGAGGGTAAGGGATGTGGATGTGTCTTTCCCCTGTTTGTGTGTGTGTGAGGATAAGGGATGTGGATGTGTCTTTGCCTATGAGTGTGTTGTTATGTGTGCATGCTTGCGTGTTTGGAGGCGATGTGTGGTCAGAGGAATAGGATCTGTCACGTTCTGTGGCATGGAGGCTGTGACGCTGACATTCACCCACTCTGAGGTTGTCTGAATGCTCCAATCCGGATTCCAACAGGGGGGGTCTCTCCGTCATCACTCATTAAATGCATTATGAACCGAACAGGCCACAGCAAATTTAATAAGGAGGGCAGTCATCTGCTTTCCTCCTTGTTTTCGATTTTTTTAATACTTTAATTGAGAGTGGTTTTTGTTCATTAAGGCTTTTAACAAAGCTTATTAAACTCACTGTGAACGTATTTATGATTCTGATTTGACCTTTTCCGCTGTCAGAATCCAAAATTAATTTACCTTCGCTGAAAAAAAAAAAAGATCAGCTAATGAACCGACATGCATGGGTTTACTGCAAGTCACGTAGTAACGTTCAATTGCAATCAGCTATTTCATTTAATACGTTTCCCTGATATACCTGTTTTCATTTAACTAATCAGATACTGTATTAAATTTCACATAAAATGGATCTTTTATAGATTAATACTTTTCAGAGTTCCTTCTTAATAAGCTTTTTTTAAACCTAAGGGCAGTGATGACCCTAACAAAACCCACTGTGCCATCACTTTCACCTATCGATGAATCATCTGTGTATCACACAGGAGCCTAGAGAGAGCTTGTCATGCTAAACAAATGGCAGACACCGGTGGGACATTCCAGCTTCTGCTGTATATGTGTAGAGAGAGAGGAGAGAGAGAGAGAAAGAAAAGAGAGAAAAAGATACAGAAAAGGAGAGAGAGAGAGAGAGAGAGAGAGAGAGAGAGAGAGAGAAAGAAAAGAGAGAAAAAGATACAGAAAAGGAGAGAGAGAGAGAGAGAGATAGAGAGAGAGAGTTTGTCATGTTGAACGAATGGAATGAATGGCAGACACTGGTGTAACATTCCAGGCACTGCTGTATATGTGTAACTCTGAGAGAGAGAGAGAGAGAGAGAGAGAGAGAGAGAGAGAGAGAGAGAGAGAGAGAGAGAGAGAGAGAGAGAACATGTGTTAGACAGAGGTAGAGGAGGGGGGGTAGAGAGAAAGAGATGGAGAAGGAGAGCGAGAAGGAGAAAGAGAAGGAGAGAGCGAAGGAGAAGGAGAAGGAGAGAGAGAAAGAGACGGAGAAGGAGAAAGAGAAAGAGACGGAGAAGGAGAGAGGGAAAGAGAAGGAGAAGGAGAGAGAGAAAGAGACGGAGAAGGAGAGAGAGAAAGAGGAGGAGAAGGAGAGAGAGAAAGAGACGGAGAAGGAGAAGGAGAGAAAGAGACGGAGAAGGAGAGAGAGAAAGAGAAGGAGAGAGAGAAAGAGAAGGAGGAGAGAGAGAAAGAGAAGGAGAAGGAGAGAGAGAAAGAGACGGAGAAGGAGAGAGAGAAAGAGATGGAGAAGGAGAGAGAGAAAGAGACGGAGAAGGAGAAAGAGAAAGAGATGGAGAAGGAGAGAGAGAAATAGACGGAGAAGGAGAAAGAGAAGGAGAGAGAGAAAGAGACGGAGAAGGAGGAAGAGAAGGAGAGAAAGAAAGAGACGGAGAAGGAGTTTGTCATGTTGAATGAGTGGCGGACACGGCTTAAGATTCCAGGGAGTGCTGAGTATGTGTAACCCCAAGAGAGAGTGACACACACACACACACACACACACACACACACACACACACACACACACACACACACACACACAGAGAGAGAGGAGAGAGAAAGAGAGAGTGACACACACACACACACACACACACACACACACACACACACACACACACAGAGGAAGAGAGAGAGAGAGAGAGAGAGAGAGAGAGAGAGAGAGAGGGGTTCAGTGAGAAATATGTTCAGAGAGAGAGACAGACAGACAGTTGTGTATCTAGTACAGTATATAGATGTACAGTACATGTATAGTATATACATGTCTGTATGTATGTATATATAGTGTATAGTGTGTGTATGATATATATATATATGTATATATACGTATGTTTATGCTATACAGAGCGAGAGAGAGAGAGAGAGACAGAGAGAGAAAGATCTGTGCTGGATCCAGGTCAGCTGTGTGAAGCCTCAGCTGGAGTAAAAGCTACACCTGTCAGCACCCGGGGGCCTCTCTCTCTCTCTCTTTCTCTCTCTCTCTCTCTCTCGCTCTCTCTCTCCAGCCCATCCGTTGTCTCTGTCTCCAGCTGGCCGAGCAGGAGCCCCTGGCCCCAGATCAGGGCTGAATCAGTCATCAGACATCCAGCAGCTCAACCACGCGTGTCCATCTCTGGGAACTCAATCCGGAAGCTTCCCTTACAACTCACTGCTCGAGCTCCTCTCTCTCTCTCTCTCTCTCTCTCTCTCTCTCTCTCTCTCTCTCTCTCTCTCTCTCAGTCTCTCTCTCTCTCTCTCTCAGTCTCTAAATCCCCCATCCCCCTAATTTTTAACTTTCATACATCAAATATGAACAATATGGCCACATTAAGACATGCCAACATGAGTGGATAACGAGTTGGAAGACTGTTTTTATTTTCTTCACTTGGTATTTCCTACCGCTTATCCCACTTTCCTTCCACATAAACCTAGGACCACTAAAACAAAAGGCTAACCATTTCAGCTGTGAGGGTGCAAAAGAACATAAAGAAATTGGTGACAATTGAGTGTCGTACGCACAAGTGTGAGTGTCTTGGCCTTTATCGGGCACAGTGATTTTCCCTGTCATCAACACCCAGCCATCCTCGGACACTTCTAACGGTTCACCATGTCATTTATGACCATTGAAATGAGTGAGAAGGTTCTGCGCCCACCAGACCAGTACTGAGAGTCTCAGGTGGAGCTTCTTCCACCTTCAGAACATCACCTGCCCCTGACAAACACCCCTCACCTGACTCGGATGGTATTAATAGTGTTGTCTGTATTTATGATTCGCGTCTGACTTGAGACCTGCATCATGACAACACACTCGTTGCATGCAATTGTATTATGTTTTGCGCAATTGACATTTGCACAAATTTTCAAGTCCATTGAGTTTACTCTCTTTTACTCTCAGGGTATAAATGTGTACCGACACGTTTTGTGTGAGCCTTTACTCTTCTATTACTATTCTTAGTATTATTTGCACATTTGCGGAGTTGGAATACCGGAATACTGCTCATTATGAATGCAAGTGAATTGTTGTTTTTTGCTGGGTATCAATACATTCAGAGGATGACGATTATGAGAATTATGGTTGTGGATGAGACAGGTAGGATACTGATCATAGTGATGCTAGTGATATCAAGTTCAAGTACACTGTCGGTGACATGTGACAAATTGAACTTGATATCACTAGCATCACTATGATCAGTATCCTACCTGTCTCATCCACAACCATAATTCTCACAATCGTCATCCTCTGAACGTATTGATAACCAGCAAAAAACAACAATTCACTTGCATTGGTAATGAGCGGCATAAGGGTAAATGTGCAGAGCTCAAGGTTTGGAATTATCTTCACGCCTTCGCAATTCACCATTTAAGCTATGACCTCCTTTAAAAAGGATGGTGCAACCACTGGTAAAATATGGCTAAAATAAGAAATAATGGCTCCACACTCCTGCCTGCCTTAGCTTATCCTGCAGAAGGCTTTGTGAATTATTCAGCCGCTTGTACCTGTGAAGCAAGCAGGCTCCTGTTCAGGGGCCCTCCCGTATGATTCATAATTCAATATAATGCCACATGAAAGTGCATATGACATCGGGAAGGAGAATCCTGAAGAGCTCCTAGGAGCTGGTCGTCTGTGACATGCACGCTGCCTTTTGCAGTTCTTTGGCTTTTTACACCAAAGCTCCTCTTTATGTTTACTGGTGATTTTATAATTATATTATGATCATATACAATACGTTTTATAATTATATTATGATCATATACAATAAGTTTTATAATTATATTATGATCATATACAATAAGTTGTGAATCAGGATTGCAGGAGTATAGCAGTTTAATAGTTTAAATTTGATACTGATAGTACATTTTTTTAATTGCTTGTTTTAATTGACATTGAAAAGGTAATTTTAGTATTTGATTATACTATTCTCAAGGAGAATGTAATAACATTTTAATTGTGTCTTTGTCCTCAGTTCACATTATTTACAGAGTTTGAGTCTGGCGCTCAAGAAATACACCGCTGTGCATCTTGCAAATACAGCCATAACAAAACCACTTTCAGACGCTCTAAATTGACCATTTGGGATACATAAAAATCCAGTATCCGGCCATTGTTCCCGGCGAGCGGCTGTCTCTCTCGCTTGGTAGATGCAAGCAGTTACCTCAACAGCCAAAGAGAAATTGAAATCCCCCCGAAATGAAACCATACCGTAAACGAAACGTAGCAAATAAAAAAATAATAAAAAAATCGCAGTTTGACAAAAACATAAAAAAGCGAAGAAAAATGAAATAAATCTGTGTTTTCAAAAGTGTAAAGAAAAACGTTTTGTTACACCAGGCCCAGATCAAATAGCCCTGGCTGTAGATGTTTGTTGGGAAATCTCAGTGTCAGTGCAAGCTAGCCTTTTTTTTTTTTTTCGCACATAGCCGCTGCGGTGAGTTCCCTTCACTCCTGTCCATATGTGAATGGAAATATCTCCACCTTGCAGGAGGCAGCGGGGAAGGCTTAGCGCCGCGTGCGCTTTCTTCCACACTTCCTGTGAAGTGAAGTCTGAGGTGTCAGTTTTTTTTTTCTTCCTTCCTTCTTTCTTTCTTTCTCTCTCTCTCTCTCTCTCTCTCTCTCTCTCTCTCTCTCTCTCTCTCTCCCTCCCTCTCTCTTTCTCTCTTTCTTCAGAGAGTTTTCCTGGTAGACTGAGGGAGTGTGCACTTTAAAGGGTCACACTGTACGAGGTTGATAAGAGGACTGAAAGCAGATATACACATCCTAGAGTGAGCCTGCGATGCAGAGCCAGAGACAGTATGAACACGTCACGTATACATTCAGACTTCCTGGATGTACGCAGCATGCCATGTGCACTGCTGACACGGGGGGTAAACCATTAGCATTACTGTACGCTCCGAAATGGAGAAATGAAAGATTTTACCAGCTTGGTGCACTTTAAAACGGGGGGAAACCAAGCTAAATGATTACGAGGCAGCGCTGGGAAGCGGAGTCCTGTGCGGGTGATGATATGTCTCATTTCTACCCGACGCAAATTGAATTGACCCTGTTTTGTGGCGAGCCAAAAAGGCAATCTTTTCAGTCAATCGGCAATAAACAGCATGAATATAAATGTCTTTCCAGCTTCGTGCTGGGAGTGTTTTGGCAGTGCACCCACACACGCCTTTTACTGTATCTCCCCAAATATAAAGAGCCTGCAATTACAATCGGGTTGGTT
>JAPMUY010009105.1:0-81469 GCA_026901105.3 Galaxias olidus
AATTGGGGGAAAAATAGCAAGAACTTTAATCACAACACTCAAAAAGGCCAACCTCTTGAGTCTTTGGTCCCTCCTATCCCTAAATGGCCCATCCCACACATGCCCGTACGCGCTCTGACTTAGGTTCTTGAGCCTGAGCAATTGAGCATATTTTTGGAAACAAAAGAATCCCGAACGTCTAACCGTAAACGCTCTAAAACTGAGTGGTTCACACCAAAGCAATGAGCACAGACACAAATGACCGTTTCCATAGTAACAACATACAGTAAGCTAAGACCCCGTCCACATGTAGCCAGGTATTTTTGAAAACGGAGGTTTTTCCTCCCTCGTTTTAAAAAAAATCTCCGTCCACTCCAAAACGCAAAAAACCGCTGTCAAGAGAACGCCAAACCATGTTGGCCAATCAGAAGCTTGAAAAAAAGGGTGCGTTAGGAATTACCAAGGCAACCGTCGACAATTGACAGTTTGGCTACCTTTAAACAAATGACATCATAAGGGCCTAAAGGCGCACACTCTGATGTAACAGAGGCAAAACCTCCGGCTATGAACGTTTTTGGTGTCCACACAAACACTGAAAACGGCGTTTTGAAA
The DNA here is from genome assembly GCA_026901105.3 of Galaxias olidus. NCBI lineage: Eukaryota > Metazoa > Chordata > Actinopteri > Galaxiiformes > Galaxiidae > Galaxias > Galaxias olidus. Next base: position 592 of record JAPMUY010009105.1, read on the forward strand.
AAAATCCACCCTAGCCAGCGTTAACGAAAACCTCCGTTTTCAGTGACGAAAAACGCCGTTTACGTGTGAACGAAAGGCCAAAACGGATAAAAAAAGAACTCCGTTTTCAAAAATACTCTGCTACGCGTGGACGGGGTCTAACGTTAACAAAAACAATTTCATAATTTGATTCCCCTATTAGTATGAGCCAGTGCATGACAATTGTTTTTATTTAGCTGTGATTTGCACCATAGCTACTATGTTGCCGAGTATATCCAACATATGCATGTAAACGAATAATGCCTTTTTGACATGAATCTAGCGCGATAGTTCCTAACGTTCTAAAACTGCACTTGGCGATTTGACAGTCTTTTGCGACGACATGCAACTACTTCAAACGCCTTGCAACTAGTTCACACTGCTGCTACTTTTGTCTGCAACGCGAATTGTAAAAACAAGCTTGTTTGGAGGGTGACGCTATAAGCATGGATTTTACCTAGGAGTGTGCACACAAGGTGATTGATAGGCAGGTAACCTTTACTCCTTACAAAAACTCTCCTGGTTGGTTGGGGATAGGCGGTGGTAACTAGATTTTTAAAAAGCTGAATACAGGGCCCAGGGCGCTCATATATAGTGCACCTTCACTCTGAGCATTTGGTTTAATGATATCCTAGTCCAGGAGGTATGTAATAAACGTAAAAAGACATAAAAAAAATTATTTATTGCGAGAAATTCAAACTTACAATGGATATGGGCCTCCCTTTATCCATCCGACTCTCAAGAAAAAAAAAAAAGTTTGCCGACTATGAAACATATGTGGATCAAACACGAGACGTGTACATTTTGTTTCGGAAGGCCATTAATTATACAGCTAGCGCTTTTCTAGTGCCCCAGGAGAGATATTTAGAGAGGGGGGATGAACAGTTAGCTAATTTTACCCATATATAATGATTTATATATTACACGTTATTGTGCATTTGAAACACATACATACTTAAAATAAATAATTATTGTTTATTTAAAAACTGTTTGGGTAAAACATTTTTAATAACTTTCCACCAGGGAAAGGCAGGGAGGGTGGTGCTCTAGCGCCCCCTACTGGCCAGCCGCCACTGAGAAGATGTAATGGTGCAAATCCTTTTTACTGTATTTATATAAATAAAACAATTTCCTTACACAGTATATACATGTTTTTCTTTGCAAGTGTCACTTCGATCAGGTCTGTCAAAAAGTTAGACTGTTAGGTAGAGTACTGGCAGTTGTCTTGACACCTCACAGAGTAGTCCGTTGTATCTGCCCTACATTATTTCTCTAATGTCAATCTCATGGCAAAATACATTGCATCAGAAGTTTTGGGATTCTTAAGATTCAGTAAGAATTGCTGGCTCAAATTTTTTTTACATTTTGCAGACTTTATTTCATGTTTAATTCAAGCAAATAAATAATGCTGTCATGATGGGATATATTTGATATGCAAAAGCAAATAGATACTACTATGATAAGAGTTGTACAAAGCCTTAGCCCCCATGGCCTCTATATTTGCAGTGAACGACACTAAATAAATGTATGAAACAATAAACTATAAAGGAAATTCATCATTTGGTGTCACAACAAGCAGGCAGGTTTGTAATTTTCATAAAGAGTGCAAATACAACATCAATTCTGCACTAAACAATGATCAATATATAATCATCATGAGGATTCAGCAGAAGCAATATAATGTACAATCATTGCGTGCTAAAAGCATAATGACATTCACTTCATTTGATACCTGACTGGCACACATAAGAAACAGCAAGAAGCTAAAATAAATGATGGCTTTATCATTCCAATGGTCAATAAATAAACACTATAATGTAGCACGAGATGAAACACTGATTACTTAATGCAACTTTTTCTTTTGGCACTGGATTCAGTTGATAAGCCTTAGTATTTTTTCAGTATGTACATTCAACCTGTTAAGAGAAAAAGAAAGTGAAATAATGTGTCTCTTCCTCTTGTTTTTACATAATTTCTTTCCACATGTCCTCTAAAACATCACATTCAACGTAACGTTCCTGTCTGTTACCACTGATTATCGTATACTATTTTATTATATAAAGCACATAATATTGCCAAGTTATTTAAAGTTTTGGTGTCTTGTTTATTGGCACCAATATTTAAATAAAACCATCCATTTTATAATTCCATGTTTTGTCCATGCTTGTACCAACACCTTCATTTAAATAAGTTCTGATTTGTTTTTCTTATTACCAATTTCTGAACCTTAATAAGGCACCAGTCCTAATGTCACATAGGAAGTTGGACTTTGAAAATGACACAATTCTAAGAGACTGATTAATCATTAAGAGTACAACCAACACATTTCACAGAATAACAGAGATTTGGGTTTGGAAAAAACAAAATAGTTTGGTAGAAAAGGATGTCTGTCAATAGAGAGAAGGAACCAAGATAAAGAAAGACTAGGAGGGTAAAATAAACCATCCAAAAGACATCAATCCATGGTTTGGAATCCTTTCCATTAGATTTCTTCAAATAGATACTTCATATTCCCGTGTATCCTATAGATCAAAGAAACAGTAGTAGTAAAGTATGTAGTATTAGATGTGTACATATGTGGTTTTCCAGTGGTCGCAAATCTGTTTTTCCAAAATTAGTGTCACAGTATTGTTATTGTTACATTGTTGGGTGAGTGAATGCTGTTATAAAAATAACATTCTTTAAACCATACCATTCGTATATTCAAAACCAAAAACAATATTGAGCTAATTAATGTACTCGTGCACAATGTAGTTTCCCATAACATTTGTGTCAGTTAGCTGTTCTTGTCTACTACGTTACGGTAATACCGTCATAGTTGGAACTGAAATACTTTTTCTTTGTTTCCAAATTACTGATAGGAGTAGCTCTTAAAGTACCCAGCTTAGCCAGTTTTTTGTTTTTTTTAAATAATATCATGAGACAATAATGTTTTACACTTACTACCCATGCCATGTATGATCTTTGCAATGAATCTGCTAAAATATCAAGGACATCCAGTGCAGATCCCACATGGATTATAAAAAAGACTGATTGCCATCAGACCAAACCATAGAGAATAAATAATGAGATACACCCCTGTTACTAACTGAGAGCCTCAAGGCTTACGTCTCCAAACACAGTTTAGTTTCTTTACTCACCCCAGCTTCATATAGAGGGTTGTTAAAGTCAGATTCAACTGTTATTGGACTGTAAGAATGTGTGTGAGAAAGAGACTTCCAAAATAGAGGTTTCCACTGTAGTCTGCAAATGCTAAGAAGAATAACATAGAAAGTTAATTAATTGAATGCAAATAAAAAATGTAAAGATGCCAGTAGGAAAAAATAAACTGGACTAGAGTTTTCCTGTATAGAGCTATTGACAGACCAGTACCCCGACTTCATTCTCCCTGTGCTGTCGATCGAAATAACAGAAGCTGTTTCAGCAGTAATTTAAAAAGTGCTCAGAATGTGTGTCAGCAATACTTTATCACTTTGTCGTGAATACCCACCCACATGTTCAAGTTTGACGCACCAGTAACTATTTTGTAACAACGGATTAGCAATACATTTCTTAAGATTGCACATTGTAATGTCTATGGGAGCATGAAAAAATTCCAGTTCAGATCAGACCTCTTGAAATCGCGATCTTTAATATTAATTTTGGTTCCAACGGGTACGATCTCCCGCGAAACTGTGACGAATTGCTTTATGGAATAAGGAAGTGCGTTACTAAATCAGGAAGAGATAGATGCCCATACTTGGAATATAGTTGTTGATCTTTCTAGAGATATGCAGTGACTGCGACAAGCATCCTGCATGTCTCCTTTGCAACGGCTAGGGAAAATAATTACACCAAGTAAACGGTAGGGGTTGCCAAATTCACTTCAGATAAACTGCCTCCAGTAACCTTAAGGAAGTTGGCAGAAGATTGGTGCTGCCAGAAATGAAATTAGAACTTTATTAACTAGAATTTGAAGCATAATTAGAAATGTAATAAAATTATTTGAAATTTAATTTGAGCTTTGTTCCATTCAAATGCCAACTTTTATTTCCAACTAGTTTGAGGGAGAATATACTTCAGTGTACTTCTGCGGTTTCCTATGTCTGGTCATGTTCACTATTGGAAAGCTGGCGATCCCCTCAGCTTAGTGACAGTGCAAAAAGCAAAAACTGTATGCTATGCCAAATGCTGATTGGAAGTGCGTAACAGATAAATAGGTATGTTACTGCAAAAACCTTATTAGGAAGTATGCCTAACGTTGAATTTTTACTCCTAACTAGTTGGGGTCAGGAAGTGGATTGTTTTAATTTTGTACTCATTTTATTACCAGCTAACTAACCAATAGAAAACTTTACTTTGCAAGCTAGCAAGAGGTCCTTAAAAACACAGTTATGAGAATGCAACACTTGTATTATGAGCTCTATTAAAGTCATGTTAAATGCAATTTTTGTTATATAAATTACTAGATATCAAAACTAACTCTGACTCTAAAACTGCTCAAGATCTTTCTCTCTCAAATTCTAGTGGATTCTTTATTTATACTATTGGCAGTGGCTATTGTGTCAGATCTGGCAGAAGACTATTCAGGCTTTGAATATTTCGTAACCTCCGTTTCAAACTGACGTTTCTTAAATTCCACAAGAATCCCACATCGAAATATAGCAATGTTCAGTCAGTGCTTTATGCTTCCAGAAAACAAACTGCAACCAACTGCTGATAACTTACTTTGTATAGTACATGTATATGCCTCCAATCAGAAGGATGACCAGGATGATGGGCAAAATAATTGCCAGGGCAATGTTCTCGCTCAACATCCGATGAGAAGGTTCGAATGACTGTGAAACTGGAAATTATGAAAGAAATTGGTTCGACAGTACTTTTTAAAGACATTGTTTTTTATACTTAAATTGAGATTTCTAATTTCTAGGAAAATACATTTGCTATATATTTAATGTTGCAAAATTGCAATTAAAACAGTTAATACACCAAGTTATTTAGATGAAAAGGAATAAAGAATCACCTTCCAATTTATGATCATCCAGCAGCTCTTCATATGCCACTGTGTGATGAAGTCCAGAGAAAGATTATTCATTATTTCACTATTTTGACTTTTAGAACCTTTCCAGAAACCCGATGATAACAATTATTTATTTTATAATTGCCCCCCTCCTTTTCCAATAATGTATGATTTATTAAATAGTTAAAATTTACTTAATTGCAGAGCAATGGAAATTAATCCTGACTAACCTCCATGAGACAAAAAAAGGAAAAGAAAATATCAAGAAATTCTTACCTTTGCAGAAGGGTGGTGGGCTATTCCATTGAGATGGGTGACCTGGGACACAGTTGATTATGACCTCGCCAATGAGTTCATAGCCCTCGTAGCAGAAGAAACGCAGAGTATCTCCAGCCGGGTAGCTGTGCTTGTACAAGGTCTGGTATCCATTGTCTGGCACACCAGGATTTGGGCAGGGGTCATATTTCACTGTTTAGAGCACACCAAGTTGAAATAAGCAAGAGGTCTGTTTGCAGTGAATCTAAAACATTGGCTTTATGATCATGGTTGAACATTACAGACAGGGTAGAACAGGGTCAAGTAATAGACTTACAGATGCATTTTGGGCTACGGTCACTCCACTTGGGGGTGCCTGTATCTCGTCCATGGCAGGAGATTTGTCCAGGACCCTCCAATTGGTAACCCTGGTTACAGGAGAAGCGAACCACTGTTCCAACTGCCAAACCAGCCTCTGGGCGCACAGAGCGTGCACCATTTACCACTTCTCCTGGATCTGGGCACTGCTGGACTGAATTAGATCAAACATAGCTAATTGTGCTTTTCTTATGAATGTTCCACAAGACATATTTTAGGATTAATAATGGTTACAATAATTGAATCATACCTTATTTTCACTTACAACTAAGTACAGAGATTTATCCAGCAACTCAAGTTAACATTTTGCTAAATAACTTCTTCTTTCTTTTTCTATAGTCTAACCTTTGATACAGGTTGGAGGACTGTTACTCCAAGAAAGGTCCCATTGGCAAGTGATGATGTCAGAGCCCCGAATGTCATACCCAGGCTGACATTGATAGGTCAACACACTGCCCCTTACAGGAGAGGTATGAGAGGAACTGATCCAGCCAAAATCAATCTGAGGGAGGGTGGGGCACGTGTCATTGGGCTCCACCTCTATAGAATGTTTGAAAGGGTTGAAAGAGTTGATAGTTAATTACCTGTTGCTAGGTTCCAAAACTGAACTAGAAATTATACAGACTGTAATCATGGGGAGGATACAATATTTAGAATTTTATTTTCACACTGGAGTTTCCCTAACAAATCTCTAAGAACAGTTTTTCCTAAATGAATACATTTTTTAGGGCAACAACCTCCAATGTGCAGATAAATTCAGACTTAATATAATTAAGACTTTTGAACTGCAAAATATTAATTTTTAGTAACTTTAGGGCAGGTCTATTGATTTGATAAAGGTAAGCATACAGTTAAGCAATTCAATCCAAAATGTAGCAGGATCAATCATAAAGCACAAAATAGTTAAATGTGAAATTTGATTGCGATTTGAATAATAAATTACTCATTCTAGTTTACATAAATGTATTTTCCCCAAGATAACATATACAAATTCTTTCAGTAAGGCACTTTCAAGTAAAAGTAAAAAAAATGATGCTAGTTCACAATGAACATAATTATTCATGCAGAGTTTATGTCAATGGTTGCTAGTTTATAAACATTTCCACTTGGTCAAAAGTTGTGCCATTTTATACAAGGCGTTGAAGTGTTCAGAAAACACAAATGAATTGTTACTAAATGTGTCCTTGTACTTACCCCGGTAGTGAATAAGGAATCCCTGGCTTAGAATGAAACTGGAATCGTCAGGATCACTTTGAAACTGGATGGTGATCTCTGAGCCCCCTGACATGACCTGAAAGCGCTCTTTCGACCCCAGGTACTGACCAATCACGTGGGACATGAGATCATGTCCATCGAAAATGGTTAACACATCATTGTGGCGGATATTTAAACTTCAAAGGGGATAGAAAAAGAAAGCATTTAAATCTACTGAATTCAAAACTTCCTAACCAAACCACTATTTGAAAACAGGTTCCTAGCCATATTTTTGTCAGAAAACCTAATAGTTATGTCCTCCCACATACTACAAATGTTGAGATAGTGGAACTCACATCTGCACATCAAGCTCAATGCGCTTCTCCTCGTTACCATGAATCTGCCAAACACAATCCTGTCCCTTGGAGTAGCTCTGGGGCCAATCAGGTGACAGAACAGTGCCTGAGGGGTCGGTCAACTCACCTCCACAAAGAGCTTTATGGCGGATAGCAAATAAAACAGAGCAGGAAGGAAAAAGAAGATTGAAGTAATAATCGAGGGAGAAAAGATGAAAAGTTAGAGCACTTTGCAGCCCGTTACCCTATATTGTGGTATCGCTACGTTGGATGCCCACTCTCACTTACTGATTTGGCACTATAAAAGCATGACTAGCTATGTCTGAAGCTACTTCTGCCTACTGTTGTAAAGGACATTGAGGATTGACTTTGATGAGAACACAGAACCTGGCATTAGAGAAGGGGTCACCGTTCTTTCCACTAATCATTACATGGCTGATATTGTAGTGCCTTTCTTGCCTTGAAGAGGATGGGTGGGATAAATAGAGAGAAAAAAAATAGAGGAATGAAAAATGAGAGGCAAGTATAAGCCTATAAGTATAAGCATACATACAAAATTAAAAGGTGAAGTATTCAACATACTGTAAGTTGTGATAGAGGGAAAGTGAGGTTAGGTGGACACTGTTTGTATGCCTTGATACCTACCTCTGCACACAGGTTCACTCTCATTCCAGTGTGGGTCACTGGGGTCAAAGCACTCAATAACCCCTGAACCCTGCTCCATGACAAAGCCTGGAGAGCACGAGAAAGTCACCGTAGTACCCAGCTGAAACGTGATGTCACTGCTGCTGAAATTTCCATGTGGCAGGTAGGGCTCATAACAGTGCTCCCCGTCAAAGGCTAAGACAAGGGTACACAAAATGGTTCAACTGCAAACATTGGGGAAACCCATTTTTCACGGAAAAAAAAACTGTGTGCACAGTTCATTTGAATATTGTGTTCGTCTCAGGGAAATCTTAACCCACTGGTTCACATGTGAGGGGAAAAATTTGTCATGCAGCTGCAGGTTATACATTTATTTAAAGACTGCTCCGAGCACATGTACCCTGGAATACTGTCAACAAGGAACACATTCACAATACCTTATCCTGATGCAAATTATTGCAGAAAGTGTTTTCAAGTTAGGTTGCAACCACACAGTGATTACAATGTATTCACAGGATAAAATATAAATAAGAATTTTATAAATAAGATAAAATGCTTATCATAACTATACCCATTTTGCAGTATATTGAATAGTAACAATGGCCCCGTGGAATGACACATAAACCCCACTGAACCCCCGAAGGGGAAATAATTTTCCAAAAGAGTTCATCCAAGCTGTAGCCCACCTATTGCTAATAGGTTCAGCAACATGTGCTCCCTTGTGTTGCTAATGCTGTAGCTTGAAGCACTGTGTCGATATGAGGATGGTTATGACTTGATTGTGGAGGTTGCTTGCTCACCTTCATAGCGTAGTGCAAGAAGCATTGGAATGGAGTAAGAGTCCGCTGTGAGCTCAAGGTAAAGTGTGGAGCCCTCGCTCACTATGCCACGTTCTGGAACATCATCTAAGTCTGAGTCAAAGACTAGTGGTGCCACGGAGTTGTTTCCGCTGCGAACAATAAGCCTGGTAAGAAACAGACACATTATTGTAGACTTTATATCCATTATTCAGTCATGGGCAAACATATTGGCACACCATTTCTTTGGGAAATGAAACTGTTGGTATTACTGTAATGGTAATATAGCACTGTGAGACATGTTTACTTACATATATTAACAATTGTATAATGAACTTTAACCTAAGAGTGTTCCGATAATTAATTAGGCTCTTGTCTTGTGTAACTTTCCTGAGTGCCTTCTGACCTGTCGTGGATCCAATCTTTACACACTCACATGCTGACCACTCTGAAATAGTTCTTTATGGAAATCCAAACAGATTACCCATATAACCATGGTTACCCCCCATACAGTTTATGACAGGAGGGTCCTCCAGAAAGGGCACATTATAAGGAAGCCAACATTTTCTTTCAAGGACACAATTCTTTACTGCTTACCATCTGGCAAATTGTTGACTTCTATCTGACTTCTATATATACTGTGAGCCGAACTCTTGTAAGTTGGTAGTGATGTTCTAAACAGCTGAACCCTTGTAAGTTGGTAGTGATGTTCTAGACAGCTCAACCCTTGTAAGTTGGTAGTGATGTTCTAAACAGCTGAACCCTTGTAAGTTGGTAGTGATGTTCTAGACAGCTGAACCCTTGTAAGTTGGTAGTGATGTTCTAAACAGCTGAACCCTTGTAAGTTGGCAGTAATGTTCTAGACAGCTGAATCCTTGTAAGTTGGTAGAGATGTACTAGACAGCTCCCCACACGTGTTTCTATAAACCATTACATTGAAAACTTTGTTATTTTTCCTTCATCCTTCTTCTTCCAGAAGTCAAGCAAGTAAGTCCAATGAAGGCCAGCGGCTGGACACAAACCAAAGTCCGCAGGCCATCAACAACTCCAGCACCGAGGCGGCACAGACAAGCATCGAAAGACAAGGGGATAAGGTGGTAGAGCCTAATCAGGCACAAAAAAACCTCCAAGGAGAAAATCAGTGACCAAAAATCTAAAGTAAAATGGACATCAGCCGCAGAAAAGAATGTTTGGGACTCTATTAACGTAGACCTAAAAAAGACACTTGAACAGCTAAGAGGCACAGTGGAAAGGAAGCTAGATAACATAGGGGATATCGTATTTGATTATGGAAAGGAGAGATTTGGGCTAGTGGAGAAACTTCAAAAAACCCAGGTGGAACCAAGAAAATCGAGTAGGCAACGAGATCGACAAGCTAGTAAAAGAAACAAGGCTATTAAAAAAGCAATGGAAAAAGGAATCTGAATCAGAAAAGGTAGGCATTAGAGACTTGCAGGACAGCTTAAAGAAGCGGTTGTCAACATTGAGGAGAGCCGAGAACCTACAAAGAAACCGAAAGAAGAAAGAACGAGCAAGGAATCAATTCTACAAAGACCCCTTCAAGTTTCCTAAATCCTTGTTCAACAAAGCAAAAGACGGAACGCTTAAAACAACCAAGCAGGAACTGGAGTCCCACCTAAAAGAAACACACAGATGAGAAAATGCATGAGGCATTCACAGTTGCCGCAGATATTCTACCAATTGAGGACCCAGTAGAGCAAATTAACACCAGCCCTCCAAAATGGAAAGAGGTGGAAATTGCAGTCAGACGTGCAAGAGCAGCATCGGCACCAGGACCTAACGGAGTACCTTACAGACTGTATAAAAATGCACCTGATGACCTACGTTTCCTTTGGAAACTACTGAAGCTAGCATGGGACAAAACAAATCATTCCCAGATCGTGGTGTCGAGCCAAAAGGGTACTGATTCCGAAAGAGAAAAATTCTAGTGACATTAGCGAGTTCAGACCAATTTGCTTGGTTAATGTGGAGGTAAAAATATTTTTTTTGCATTGTAGCAAGACTGAGCGAATACCTTACGAAGAACAAGTTAATACGTAGATACCTCAGTACAGAAAGCAGGCTTTTCAGGCTTCTCCGGGTTTCTGGAGCACAATTGCATTTGGCACCAAATTCAATTAGAAAAACGTGAGAAAAAGGACCTTTATGTCCTGTCTGGACTTAGCAAACGCATTTGGGTCTGTGCCCCACAAGCTTTTGTGGTCTGCATGAGTTTTTTAAGGTACCAAATGCAATTTTAAACCTGGTAAAGGCATACTTTCAAGACATTCCATTGTGTTTTGATACACCGACATTTACAACAGAATGGCAACGTCTGGAGATTGGCATCATGGCCGGATGTACAATCTCACCCTTGGCATTTACTATGGCCATGGAAGTAATAATCCGAGCATCAAAATGGGTCGTCGGTGGGCAAAAGTTCAGGGCAAGATTACGTCTCCCTCTCATTCGAGCATATATGGATGATATGACAATATTGACGACAACTGCTCCGTGTACTAAAAGACTACTAAGCAAACTTAATGATAACCTTAAATGGGCTAGAATGAAAATAAAACCAAGCAAATCCAGAAGCATATCAGTTGTTAAGGGAAAATTGTGCAACAAAATTTACTTCATAGATGAGAATCCAATTCCAACCGTGAACGAAAAGCCTGTCAAAAGTCTCGGAAAATGGTACAATGCTACCCTTAAAGACTCGGAGCAGGTGGAGGAATTAAGGAAAGAGTTTAACAGAAGCTTAGAGAGCATTGAGATGTCAGGGTTGTCAGGAAAGCTAAAACTATGGTGCCTACAGGACTTCTACCCCGGCTCATGTGGCCATTGACAGTGTATGATATACCCATCACTAAAGTTGAAAAGCTAGAAAGGAGAGTCAGCTTTTATGCTAGGAAATGATTAGGGGTACCACGGTGTCTTAGTAGCCTGGCTCTCTATGGGAAAGGTGCTCTGGAGCTGCCGCTTTCCGGGCTTACAGAGGAATTTAAGTGCACTAAAGCTAGATTAGAAATGACACTTACGGAATCCCGAGATAGTATAGCAAGAAAAGCGGCACCAGGAAGGAAATGGAATCCAAAAGAGGCAGTGCTGCAGGCAAAAGCTGCCCTTAAACATACGGAAATAGTAGGGCAAGTAGGCAAGGGCATGGACGAGGAGGATTTGGACTTGGCACAAGTAAACAGAGATGGTCAAAATCAGCCCCTTTGGAACAACGCAAATTAGTGACAGAACAGATACATCAGCAAGAGGAAGCAGTAAGGAGCATTAAAACTGTCTCACAAGCCAAACAAGGTCGATGGATGAACTGGGAAAGTGTAGAGCAGAGGAAAATTACCTGGAAGGACTTGTGGGGAATGGAATCCACAAGATTTAGATTAATTATTAGGGAAACCTACGACGTACTGCCAACACCTACAAATCTTAGCCAATGGGTAGGTGAGGATCCAACATGCCCCCTCTGTGGGGGGACAGCTAATCTCAAACACATAATGTTTGGGTGCAAGACGAGCCTCACTCAGGGAAGATATACCTGGCGCCACAATCAAGTACTAAAATGCTTGGCAGAAGCAATAGAGCATAGGCGCTCAACTGTTAATGCCCTGCCTATTAGAGCAGAGGGCGACATGCACCACATTCGCTTTGTCAGGGAGGGAGTTCCGGGAAGGAAGAGTTACAGGCCAAAACAAAGCTCAGGGCAGCTGAGGTGAGCATTTCATTGAAAAATGCTTGCTGATGTTGGTTAACAACTGAGAGTCCCATCAGAGATTGCAAAAAACAACTTAAGAACAGACTTATTACTCTGGTCCAACACACAGCAAATTGTTTATTTTATAGAGCTAACAGTCTTTTTATGATAAAACTATATCAGATATAGCAGAAAGAAGTAGCCAGTGGCTGAAAAGGAACGATCCTATATGGGCACAAAAGTAAAGCACATCATGTTGAAAAACCATAAAATGTGATTTAATCTCAGGACAAAGGTATAAAATGAAAGTCTTTCCTGCAGAGCGTCATTTACAAAGCCTGCAGGAACAGAGTAGGGAAAGATTATCTTCTTTTCAGGTGGTAAGTATCCCTGCAGAGTTGGCAGATAGATAATAGGGATAGGTATAGGGATAGGGATAGGGATATCTCTCAGCTTAATAAACACATCTATAGAATGTTTGACATTTTAATATGTGGCCGTGCCGAGAGCGAATATGGCTCTGAGACGTCATTGCTCACTGTTAAGCCTTCTGGAGGTGTCGTGGGCTCAAATTAACGAAACATCCGGGATGGATGGTGCCCACTTGAAAACACCAATGACATATCTGCTCTCAACCGAAGTCCATTCTAAAATATTGGCTTTTGAAGTGCTGATCATGAAGTTTGGCATAATGGATATTATAACATCCTATCCAGTGTAAATTGAAATGGTGACTCGGTCCAGAATTTTTGATAATGGTTATCTGTGGAGTCTGTTCTCCAAACTGTGAAATGGGCTACTGAGGAAAGTTGATAATAAACAGGAAGTGTTTGATCAATCTTTAGTCAATGTCTACGTTATTTGTTGATTTCAGTTTAGTATAACTAATTACATTAAATGTAGCCGGAAAGTTATATCTTTTGTGCATTCGTTGACACACTTCATGTGTGGAACTACAGGCAGCTACAGGCAGTCTGAAAAAAGCTGCAATAATTAAATGAAACTAAAAATGTAGGCGACCTAAATAAACAAATTATATCCTAAAACGTAATAGACCTGAGGCTTTAGTTTAATATTAAGAAGAATATTTGCAATATTTTTCAAGATGAATGACAAATAATCACTTGCTCTGGACTGAAGTGGTAAAAAAACTCAATTTGAGGAAAAGACAAAAATAGTTTGAAAATGTTCGATTCATTTACATGAACTGATTCGAATAAATCAACCCTTTAAAAGAGTCGAACTGCACATCTCTAGGTTATACCCCTTTCACACAGACAACCCGGGTCTTTCTTTGGTCATTAACACGGGTCTGACCCGCATTGGACGCATTCAGACAGCACTTTGGTCCCAGGAAAGACCCACGTCGACACCGTTCACACACACGACCCGGGTCTGCGAGTTAATTTCTTGTACGTCACTGCTGAACAGTGTCGTCGCGCTGCTATGTCATTGAAAGTGGACGCTTCTACCATTGTTGTTGTTTTTATTTGAAGGAAGGGAGATCGCGGAAACACAGTTGCAGGGCTGGACTCTTTCCTTTTCCGGAGTTGCCCAGGGTGAGAGGCGCCGGGCAGGTGTGGGGATTCTCACAAGCCCCTGAGTGCCGCTGTGTTGGAGTTTTCCCCGAAGAACGAGAGGGTCGTCTCTATGCAACTGCGAGTTGCTGAGGGAAAGGCTCTGACTGTTGTTTGAATTGCCATTTGGTGCGTAAGCACAGAGTGTCCGGCCTTCTTGGAGTTGCTGGGTGGGGTCCTGGAAAGGGTACCATCTAGGGACTCGATAGTTCTGCTGGGGGACTTCAACGCTCACGTGGGTGACGATGGAGAAACCTGGAGGGGGGTGATTGGGAGGAATGGCCTGCCCAATCTGAACCTGAGTTGCGCGTTGTTGCTGGACTTCTGTGCTAGCCATGTTCGGGCATAGGGAGGTTCATAAGTGTACTTTGTACCAGAACACCCTAGGCCGCAGATCGATAAAGGGATGCGGCTTCGGTGGTCACAGAAGCAAAAACCCGGGAGTGGGAGAAGTTTGGGGAGACTATGGAGAAGGACTTTCGTTTGGCCTCAAGGAAGTTCTGGCAAACCATTAGACGGCTCGGGAAGGCAAAGCAGGGCTTGGTCCAGACTCTGTTGAGCAGGGGAGAAGAACTGCTGACCCAGACTGGGGATATCGTCGGGCGGTGGAAGGAGCACTTTGAGGAACTCCTTAACCCCACCAACACGTCCTCTGTGGAGGGGGCAGAGTTTGAAGACTCGGGAGAAGCCTCACCCATATCCCTGGCAGAGGTCACTGAGGTAGTTAAGAAGTTCGTCAGTGGCAAGGCGCAGGCAGTGCTGAAGGCTCTGGACATTGTTGGGCTGTCTTGGTTGACATGCCTCTTCAGTGTCATGTGGAGGTCAGGGACAGTACCTATGGAATGGCAGACCGTGGTGGTGGTTTCCATTCTTAAAAAGGGGGACCGGAGGGTGTGCTCCAATTATCGGGGTATCTCATTTTTCAGCCTACCTGGGAAAGCTTATGCCAGGGTGCTGGAAAGGAGGCTCCGACTAATTGTCCAACCTCAGATCCAGAAGGAGCCATGTGGATTCCATCCTGGGCATGGAACAGTGGACCAACTCTTTACCCCTGTGGGGTTGGTGGTGGGGGGGGGGGGGGGGTCATCGGAGTTTGCCAATCCAGTTTCGTGTACTTGGAAAAGGCCAATGATCGTGTCCCCCGGGGACACCTGTGGGGGTACTGCGGGTGTATGGGGTACCGGGGCCGTGGCTACGAGCCATCCTGTTCTTATATAACCGGAGTGAGAGCTGGGTCCCTATTCTTGACACAAAGTCAAACACGTTTTTAGCGGGTGTTGGACTCCGCCAATGCTGCCCCTTGTCACCGATTTTGTTCGTGATTGTCATGGATAGAACCTCCCAAGCAAGGGAGTTCAAATATCTCGGGGTCATGTTCACGAATGAGGGTAAAACGGAGCATGAGATTTAACAGGAGGATTGGTGCAGCTTCAGTAGTAATGCGGGCGTTGTACCGGACCGTCGTGGTGAAGAAGGAGCTGAGCCAAAAGGCGAAGCTCGCGATTTACCAGTCGGTCTGCGTTCCAACCCTCACCTATGGTCTTGAGCTTTGGGTAGTGACCGAAAGAATGAGGTACATAGCAGCTGAAATGAGTTCCCTCTGTAGGGTAGCTGGGCTCAACCTTAGAGATAGGGTAAGGAGCTCGGTCATCCGGAGGGATGGCCTACTGGGAGGAGACCACGGGGTAGACCCAGAACACGCTGGAGAGATTATATATCTCAAATAGCCTGGGATCCCCCAGGAGGAGCTGGAAAACGTTGCTGGGGAGGAAGATGTCTAGACTACCCTGCTTAGCCTGCTGCGGCCACGGATAAGCAGCGGACAATGGATGGATTACCTCCAGTCAGAGTCATCACTGTGCTAGTCCAAGTCGAGTCACAAGTCATGAAAATGGTGGCTTGAGTTGGAGTCCTAGAGTCGAGTACTATGGCACTGGATCATGGGGATATTGTGTATATGCATTCACCCAGCTATTTTTAAGTCCCTTAATGCAGAGTGCTTTGCATTTTGTATCTGGGGTAGTGTAGAACTCATCATTGTTTACAACATTAAAAAAGTAGGAGAGAAAAACCTTGTCTATTATTTACAAGGCATTGCCGGGCAAGTTGCCTTTTTACCTTACTACCCTTATAAAAACACAAATACAGTACCACTCGCTCACAGGACTATAATCACACATGAAAGCTCAAAAGTGAAAATGTAACTAGGGAAATTTGATTTCAGTTTTTTTCGTCTCAGATAAATAGAACAGGGTTCAACAGGAATTGAAATTAGAGACGTTTGTTTCTGTTGAACAATTTAAACTATTACTGGAGGACTTGTGAAGAGTGTTCTTGTTTTGGTTGAAACTTAAATATCTGAACACATTTTCATTATTTGCTTATTTTTATTTTGTATTTATTTTCTTCATGTTTTTTGTTGTAGTTTATAAATTTTGCCTTTAAACAGGGCAGTGCTGAAAAGTACATAGTAGCAGTTACCCCTATATAAATCAATAAAATACAGTGCTGTGCAAAAGTATTTGCCCCCTTACAGATTTCTTCTGTTTTTGCTTCTTTGTCACACTTACATTTTTCAGATCATCAAACAAATATTTATATCAGACAAAAACAACCTGAGGGAATACAAAATGCAGTTTTTAAATGATGATTTCATTTATTAAGGGAAAAAAGCTATCCAAACCAACCTGGCCCTATGTGAAAAAGTAATTGCCCCCTAAACCTAATAACTGGTTGTGCCACCCTTGGCGGCAACAACTGCAATCAAGGGTTTGTGATAACTGGCAATGAGTCTTTCACATCGCTGTGGAGGAATTTTGGCCCACTCTTCTTTGCAGAATTGTTTTAATTCAGCCACATTGGAGGGTTTTCAAGCATGAACGGCCTGTTTAAGGTCATGCCATAGCATCTCAATTGGATTTAAGTCCGGACTCTGACTAGGCCACTCCAAAACCTTCATTTTGGGTTTTTTGAGCCATTCAGAGGTGGACTTGCTGGTGTGCTTCGGATCATTGTCCTGCTGCATAACCCAAGTGTGCTTGAGTTTAAGGTCACGAACTGATGGCCGGACATTCACCTTCAGGATTTTCTGGTAGAGAGCAGAATTCATGGTTCCATCAATTACGGCAGGTCGCCCAGGTTCTGAAGCAGCAAAGCAGCCCCAGACCGTCACACTACCACCACCATGTTTGACTGTCGGTATGATGTTCTTTTCCTGAAATGCTGTATTAGTTTTACACCAGATGTAACGGGACGCACACCTTTTAAAAAGTTCCACTTTTGTCTCGTCAGTCCACAGAATATTTTCCCAAGTCTTGGGGATCATCAAGATGTTTTTTGGCAAATGTGAGACACGCCTTTGAGTTCTATTTGGTCAGCAGTGGTTTTCGTCTTGGAACTCTCCCATGGATACAATGTTTGCCCAGTCTCTTTCTTATTGTTGAATCATGAACACTGACCTTAACTGAGGCAAGTGAGGCCTGCGATGCTTTAGATGTTGTTTTGGGTTCTTTTGTGACCTCCTGGATGAGTCGATGCGCTCTTGGAGTAATTTTGGTAGGCCGGCCACTCCTGGGAAGGTTCACCACTGTTCCATGTTTTCTCCATTTGTGGATAATGGCTCTCACTGTGGTTCGCTGGAGTCCCAAAGCCTTAGACATGGCTTTGTAACCCTTTCCAGACTGATAGATGTCAATGACTTTGTTTCTCATCTGTTCTTGAATTTCTTCAGATCGGGGCTTGATGTGTTACTTTCTGAGATCTTTTAGCCTACTTCATGTTGTCAGACAGGTTCTATTTAAGTGATTTCTTGATTCTACAGTTCTGACAGTAATCAAGCCTGGGTGTGGCTAGTGAAACTGAACTCAGCCTTCCAAAAAATTTGGTTAATCACACTTGATTCATGATTTAACAAGGGGGGCAATTACTTTTTCACATAGGGCCAGGTTGGTTTGGATAGCTTTTTGCCCTTAATAAATGAAATCATCATTTAAAAACAGCTTTTTGTATTGACTCAGGTTATCTTTATCTGATATTAAAATTTGTTTGATAATCTAAACATTGAAGTGTGACAAAAAAACAAAAAGAGAAGAAATCTGTAAGGGGGCAAATACTTTTGCACAGCACTGTACATTTGTGTTAAATGAGCTTGTAGAATTTTGGAAAGATGAGCATGCTGCTGCTCGGGTTCGGTTAGATAGGCTTGTGCAGGCTAAGATACCTACTTATGAGCTAGATATACAGACACTGTAAGAGAAGTGTATATGGATCTAGTCTGCAACCGTGGCGTTAGTTCAAACAAAGTGACTGAGGCAGTGAACGAAGATTTAGATCAACTTTTCCCATATCCAACCAGAGAAGATCCCCGCTGTGTCTTTCTCTAAGTACATGGAAAGGTTGCCTTGCTCCATATTAATTCAGAATTTAAGTTTGAAGCCAAAATCCCAATTTTATTTTGAATTTTATGATAAAAAAACAACGTTAACAATGTGGCAAGGCGCTATGTTGTGGATGTGACGTGTTTAGCTCTGAATACTCTCACATAGACTTCCACATGATTTTGTATCTTACATTGTAACAAACTATGTAAATGAAACGACATTGAGATGTTTTACCATTTGGTGTCGCAATTCTCTAGTTTATTAGTAACAGAAAAAATTACATTTAAAAAGAGAGTAGAATGATTATTTGATGATCACATGTAACCTCGGTGAAAGTAAAGGACAGAAAGTTTGGGTTATATTGCATTTCAAAACATTTTCCTGAAGAAATTATATGGACTGCGTTGCTGTCCTGTGAAAGCACATCAACTTCAACAGTTCAACATTTAAATAAAATCTGAAATTACTCAAATGACTCATATATTGCTACACCAGCCCCTCGTCCCTACAGAGGAGGCAAGGGGAATCGATGTGGGCGAAAAATGCGGTCCTTGTATGCCCCTAATTAGAATCATGTAATTAAGTTTATTGAAAAAGGTTTTTTTTTATGATTGTGATTCCTGTAGTAGTGGGGGGAAATATGAACTTTGTTAATTGTTTTATATTTTTTTCATTATGAGGATGACATGGAACTGCCATTATAAAACCTTTCACACTGAAACTTCAAAACTTAGATTTGAATAAAGAATTATCCCTAAAGAAAAGACTGTTCATCTTTTAGTAACGTCACAAGGACCTAACAAGTGCATTTGTACCCTCCTGTGCGATCACATATCCTGAATGCCTGTACACCTTACATTGATATTGCCTGTTTGATAGGGAATCCGTCCAAATTTAGTATTCACTGGCAGATATTTATGTCAAGTTCAATGTTTAATGCCCATTATTTAAATGTTGTTGTAGGACTTATTACCAAGTTTTTTGTAGATAACAATATTGTTATCTAATTCGTGTGCGTGGACACCAAATTTCATGAGTGCCAATTATGACAGAAAAGCCAATCAAAAATATTTGCACAATAAAAACCTTACACTTACTTGTCAGCATCTTCATCCAGTGCTACCCTCTCAAAGTGAAGGTGAAGTCTGTGTCCGTCTCTGGCCTCTAGCAACCAATTACAACTCAGATTATTTCCATTGCTGTGGTTGCCTGCAGATGGAGGGGGGGGCGAGAGTATTCGTCCCACTGTTGCATTTCGTATCCAACCGCCGCATGAAACAGCTAATAGAAAGACAGCCTTTTTATTATGTACATCAGATCAATTCCTGTTCATTCCTGTAACTATTATGCAACTATTTATAGATAGCTACTCCAATTTATTACGTAAATCAGGTTATATAAATCCCCAAGAAATATTTTGAGGTAATAACTCTATAAAATGGTGGTTGAAAATTTATTAAGATTACCATAGAAATACAGAACATATGACCATGGAAAGATGTGACTGACCGACACACTGTGGTTCTGGGGTGCTCCAGCGGGGTTGTGTTAAGTTAACACATACAGCAACTTCATGGCCCCTAACTTGAAAGCCAGGATCACAATGGAAGTGGGCCTGACCACCAGGGTGTATGTCTGTTACTGTTACACCCCCTCCCTCCGGAGAGTGAGGAAACGAGCAGGAGAGCAAAAAGGCTGTTACGAGACAGAAAGAGGGAGATAGTATGAACAAAGAAGTGAGAAACAATAATGACTAGATACTAAAGAAACGATTGGATCATTAATATTATATCATTAATATTGAGTGTCTGCTTCTACCAAGTCCCCATTTCATGTTATTATTATTATTATTATTAGACCAGATATAAGATGGGTTTACCTTAAAAACACTTGTTTATCTATTTCTCAAGCTAATGGACATCTACTCAATTGCCTGTGTTACAGAGTAATGTTTGGGTAAATAAAAAAACAATGTTAATTGTTGTGTATATATATATATATATATATATATATATATATATATATATGTTCATCCCGTATATACAGTAACACCAATGACATCCATACCAATACAAACCATCAAACTGAAAACTAGGGGTTATGTATATAACACAGGTTCTAATAAGGATAGGAGTGAGACTCCTCTCTATGGGTCTGCTAATGTATTTATAGAGTAGAGCGCTCTTAGAGCGTCCATCATTCACTGAACACTTATACTACAGCGCCTTGTAATCAACAAGGCTCATGAGACTAAGGGTCACGCGCACCCGCGTCAGCTACTCTATAAATGCAGTAGCAGACCCATCTCACTCCAGATTTGAATCGTCATCATTCAGCCATGCGGCAGACTTTGGAGAGGAGGCTCACTCCTCTCCTTATTAGAACCTGGGTTATAAACATAATCCCTAGTTCTATTACAGTCGATACGTTCGACTCCTCTCTATGGGAGAGACATTGCACCACAACGCCCCATAGGTTGTGAACATCGAACTACCCCTGATGACTGGAGGTCCATCATTCACTCCTGACTGCCCACACTAAGCACCGCCTGCACCAGAGAGGGCGCCGTCACACCCAATCTTTACCAAGATACAAAGGTGTGAGGCGTAGCCCATCTGGCCGCAGCACAGATGTCCAAGACGGACACACCCTTGGAAAGCGCCCACGAGGAAGCAATTCCGCGAGTGGAATGTGCGCGTATGGCCATAAGCGATGTGCGTCCCATAGCGCCATAGCCTGACTGAATAGCCTGCACTAAACACTTAGCCAGTATGATTTTGGACAGCGCCTTCCCACGGAAGGGTGAGCAAAACAGACAAACTACTGATCCGTGGAACGGGATCCCCTTGTCCTATCCATGTAACAGCACAGCATGCGTACAGGGCACGGACACTCCAGGGAGCACATATCCATATTAGGACGGAGCCGGAGCACCTCAATAGAGCTACAGGTGTAAGTCACGCTCAGGACCTTTGGCACAAACGCTGAGTTTGGCTTTCAGGTCACCTTGGCATCTCCGGGGGCAAACTGAGTACACGAAGGATGAACGGAGAGGGCCTGTAAATCACAGACACGCTTGGAGGTGGCCAGGGCCACAACAAAGCCGTCTCAAATGACAACTCCTTTAAACTGCAAGTCTCCATGGGCTCGAATGGAGCTCGAGGCAGCCCATCCAGAGCCAACCCGAGCTCCCAGGAGGGAGTGAGTGGTTTAGACACCAGGCGCAGCCTGCGTACACCTCTCATGAAGCGAGACACGAGCGGGTGAGCACCAACAGTCTTTCCATTAAAGCCGACATGGCAAGCCAACAAGGCTGCCAGGTAACCTTTGACCATAGAAAAGGCTCTGCCATTGTCCAGTAGCCCCTGGAGGAATAATAGGACATTCCCCAGGTCGCATTGGAACAACACCGTATTTCGCTCCTCGCACCAGGATTCGAACACTCGTTATTTCAGGTCATACAGAGACCTAGTGGACGCTGCTCTGAATAGTGGCGACCACCCTGGGGTGTAACCCGTCTGTGGTCAACCTCAGCCTTTCAGGGGTTCTCGCTGTTCGTCTGGGCGCAACGGGAGCAGCCAAGGCTCCCCCACCATCTGGTCAACCGTCGAGGGGCAACTAATATCAGCGACAGACTCTGTGACCTCACACGGGCCAGCACGGCCGGGATCAAAGCTGTGGGGGGAAACGCGTAAAGCAGCCTGTTTGCAGGCCACGCATGCGTCAGAGCATCTACGCCCAGAGGAGTGCCTGCTTCTCGAAGACAGTAGTAAAGGCGACACTGGGCACTGGGCACTGACCGCCATGGTGAAGAGATCGACGAACGCTTCTCCAAAGCGACACCAAATCTTCGGTACCACCTACAGATACAGACGCCTCTCCCCGGGAGAGAAGGTCTGCGCCAGTATTAAGGTGACCGGGGATATGAGTCGCCCTGTGCGACCTCAGGTTCACTGCACACCACAGCAATAGCTGCCTGGCTAACTTATAAAGTGTCCAGGAGCGGGTTCCGCCCTGTCCATTCACAAAAGCCACCACGGTCGTGTTGTCCGTAACAAATCCTGGTTGCCCAGCAACGGGAGAAACCGTGGCAGCACCAGGAAGACCGTGAGCAGTTCCAGGTGACTTATGTGGAGACAGCATTGAGACGCGTTCCCCGCACCGCTCACCGGACGTCCCTTGCAGACGCCCCCCCATCCGGTGTGGGAGGCATCTGTCGTCACTACGCGCCTGCGTACTACAGGGCCCAATAGGGTGCCTGTCAGCAGCAGCGCTCTGTCCCGCCACGCCGCCAGCGCCAAAACGCAGCGGTTGGTGACCCTTGGGGGTAAATCCAGCCTCCTCGCGGGGTATAACACACTGGCTGCCAGCCAGTATTGGAAGGCCCACATGCGGAGGAAAACCGGCCAGACTCTTGTAAAAGGTCTGGGCGCGGACCCGGGAGAGAAAGGCCTGGTTCAGAACCGAGTGGATAGTTATTCCCAAGAACGTTACGCACTGGGAGGGTACCAGACAGCTCTTTTCGGGGTTCACCACAAAACTGAGGGAGGCTAGATGGGCCAAGAGAACACTCGTGTGGTCCATCGCCTCCCCTCTCGTGCCTGTGCACAATAACCAATCGTCCAGGTAATTTTGTATGTTCGGGGTACCAGTGAGAGTCCGAAGGGGAGAACCTGGAACTCGAACACCTGACCTTTGAACGCAAACCTGAGGAACTTCCTGTGTGCGAGGAGGACCGAAATGTGAAAATAATGTCTCTATGAGTGTGAAATACTCTCTATGATCCCCACAAACCGAGGCGGGCTGCTCCGAAACTGGAGTCTGTACCTGCACGCTACGGTCTGTAACACCCATGCGCTCGTGGTGTATGCACACCACTGAGCCGCAGCCCCCGGCTAGGGAGCCCACAACCCTGAGGGGAGAGGCGTGACCCAGCCGAGGCTTTAGAGGGTTAATATTTGTGTTTAATATGATTCTTCTGCACACTCGGCGCCCACAGGCTTCCCGAGTGTGAGGGGAACACACACACACTTTAATAGGTGGGGAACAATAACACTTGGCGCAGCTGGCTGCGGATGGAGTGCCACCCCAGACAGTGAGCTCAGTGACTGTATGGTGAGCTGGACCCTGACTGCCCGTGTAGTCAACGGGGTTCCACGCATCAGGGCCGCTGCTGCTTCTTCCCTCGGGAGGAGTCAGACTGGGGGGCAGCACGTGGAGGGTGAGCAGGTGAAGCCCACGCCTCCCCGGATAGGAGGGGGAAGGCTTCGCCTTTTTCTCAGGCGAGATGGGAGCAGTGCAGACAGGGCCTCCCCTGTCAACTTCTGCTGCTCCATTCGGGCTGTCAGCTTCCCCACCGAGGCGCCGAATAGCCCAGCAGGGTCCAACAGCTCTTCAAGGAAAGCAGCTCTCTCTCTAAGCAGGGTCTTAGCAACATCCAACCAGACGGAACGTTGCGCCACCACCGTAGCTGCCATGGACCTGCCCATCTGCGCTGCCACTCCTCTGAGGGAGCGCAGGGAGAGGTCCATAAGCATACGGCTGATGTCCCACAGCTCGGAGATGTTATCGTCAGGGGCGGACTCAGCCATCTCCTGCTGGACCACAGGTTGGTATGCCAGGAGAATCTAAACCGCACTCCTGGCTGCCAAGGCTGAGGCCTTGTAGGACGTCCCCAGTACAGAAAAGAGCTCTCTCTGCTGCTGTTCAGGGAGGCGGGCTCCCAAAGCATACGAGGAAGTAGTGGGGGCAAGGTGCTCTGCCACTAGAAGCTCCATAGGGGGTGGGGTGTCTACCCTCAACCTGGACTGGTCGTGCACCTCCATGACGCTATATCCAGCCAACTGCACACGTGCAGAGGCTGATCTAGATCAGGAGGCGCGCAGATCCGAAAGGAAGTCCGGCATCATGGGGATGAACTTCCTCGGGGGAGCTCGTCTCCACTTGGAGGGGCAGCCTCATCAGGCAGAAGAGCGGCAGCACTCTGCCTCTTCTTTCTAGCCCCCTTGGATGTTGACATCCCACTACTGGGTAGGGGGGACGACAGCCCAAGCCAACCAAGCTAACCAGGTAGAGGCGCACGACTTTGCTAGCTCAGAGAGCAGCCAGGTCGTTGACAACGCGAGGCAGCTGCAGTTAGCTAGCTCCGAGAGCTAGCTTATCAGTAGTTAGCAAAGTAGCTAGAGGTACCCCGTAGGCCTGCAGACAAAACGGAGTCTCTAACCACCTCGCTACCACACACTCGGACCAATAGAAAACGGCAAGGCACACGTTCGAAAACGGGGCACAGGCTGTTTACTAGTTAGCCACCACACACATAGCCTAGCAGTAGCTTAGCAGTAGCTAGCTATGCGGTTAGCGATGCCCCGCAGGCCTGTAGGCAAAACGGGGGACACTACCACGTTGCCGACTACACTCGGACTGATAGAAAACAGCAAGGCACACGTTCGAAAACGGAGCACGAGCAGCCAACTAACAGAAAGGAAAATACCGTGCTGAAAAACGAAACGAAACGAACTAGATCTCCACCGGGAACTAGAAACCTCACCTGCTGTGGTGCCACATTAAGTAGCGCAGCGGAAAGCAGAAGACTTGCCGAAGGCAAGAGAAAACTTTCTTACCTAGCAAGGAGAAAATCCTCTGACCGAACAGTGTCTTCACCGAAGATAAGGTTCACTAGACAGGACGACACCGTTAATTCACACCTGGCTGAATGATGAAAATCTGGAGTGAGATGGGTCTGCTACTGTATTTCTAGAGTAGCTGACGCGGGTGCGCGGGCCCTTAAAGTCTCACGAGCCTTGTTGATTACAAGGCGCTGTGGTATAAGTGTTCAGTGAATGATGGACGCTCTAAGAGCGTTTCCCATAGAGAGGAGTTGAACGTATCGACTGTAATAGAACCAGGATACCCCAAGAGTTATCTGCATGACACAGCAGCTGGTTGAAGGTGGTGATTAGTCTTCTGGGGTTATGTTCGCCCGTGTTAATGGGTAGTAGTAGTAATGGGTTTTTGTCTGATGTAGTGCTTCCTTATAAGCTTTGATGTGTTCAATTTAAATGCTAGAATGAACATTAAGTTGCTTTTTTTCTGTAGTCTATCAAGCTGACTCCCTTTAGCCTTCTAGAAGGCAGCTCCGAGGTGCAGGGAGCCGGGTGTGTGAAAGACACTTTTCCTGACTCGAGTGGAGCTAGAGAGTCTAGGGTGGAGGAGAGGAGTGTGTTCTAGTATAGTACGTGGTCATCAGTAGAGGACATTAGTGCCGGGGAGCCAGACAGTGAGTCAATCAGACAGCTCGGAGATGAAGACAGAAAATAGTTTTGGAGGTCTGTAGATAAGCACAATTTGGATGGTAGGCATAGCAATCAACTGAAATGCTAGGCATTTGAATGAGGTCACTTTGTCTATGGAATTGAGCTTCTTACAGTCAGAGTGGTGACTAACAGCAAGGCCACCGCATCGCCCAGTACAATGTTGCTTTTACAAGAGAACCTAACCTAAAGGTGTAGCTCGGTTCAACACCACACAGTCATTAACTTGTTGCCAGCTTACTTGAACGATCAGTGATGACATCTTTAAAGAACAAGGCCTTGTTAAGAGAGCAAATGTTAAACAATGTAAACCCAGCAGTGTTGTTTTGGTTATGGTTATGTATGATGTCCACAGATTCATCATTTCATTCCAGCAATAAAAAGGTTAACACTTCAGTGGCACATGATAAAAAAAAAAATCCACCAATATCTCAATCCCATCTAAATCTCAGGAAAAACTATACTTTACCTTGATAGTGGAAGCTGAACATGCCATGAGTTCCTTGATGAAGACTGCGATAGTAAATCTGCAAATGATTGGTAGCGCTTCGTATCACCTGGCCCTCTCTCATCAGGGTTTCATTGGCTAAAAGCTCTGGTCCCAATCCCTCGTAGCCGAGGATGGTTAGAGATTCTTCCTTAGACAGGTTAACCTTTTTCACCTTGCAACCCCCCCCCAAAAAAAAAAAAAAAAAAAAAAAAAAAACAGGCAGAATAGAGTAAGTAGAGTCCCAGAGAGCAACATCGCTATGGTGTTGGTTTCCCCCAAAATTATTTGGGTAAAATTCATAAAGTTTTGTAATCAATAGACCAATCCAATAAAATCTAAGAAAACTGGAGGTTGATTGTGTTTGTTTTTTATTTCCTGGAAGCTCAGAAACAACCATTTAAAGCCTGTTGCACCAAAAAATATATAGCCAGGGCAGTAATAAAATGTCTAAAGTAGATATCTAACACATTGTCTACAGCTAATTTATAAAATACATTCATGAATATTTAAGCATTTCTGTTAGGTACTATTAACACAGTATCCTTCCCCCCCAAAAAAAACAATGCAGTTAGTGCTTTCATTGTTAGTGTTTGCAGTACTTCTGCACAGGTACGGTTTGCATTACTGTACTTATTGTACTGCACTTTTCTGTACTGTGTTTTGTTGTCTGAATTTTCAGCACGTTTTCTAAATGCTGCACATGTTGTCAAATTGGTGTAGATGTTTAGTTAATTTGCTTGTGTTTTGTCTATTTGCATGTGTTTTCTGAAGTTGCAGTGCGCTGCCCTCTCAGGGTCACCGTAATTTTGTGTAAGAAAGTAAACACATTGAGGTGAGGAGACATTTTGTAATTTTTATGGGTCAGAGTAATTTGTCATGTTGGTAAAATTGTGTAGGTGATCAGGAATTTCATAATCAACATTTATTAAAAGGAGGAAAGTAATAGCTTTAAATTTTATCCAAATTTTCAGTTACTAACCGGTGATGTGGTTGGTTGTCACAATGTGCCAGAGTGTCTATGATGGTTAATAGCTTGCTGTTAAAATAAGTTTTAAGAGTGAAAGGGATACCCATTCCAACCCAAGACCCAGGCTTCCCTCTAATGTATGAATTACTATTGTAAGGAAGTGTTGATGATGAGCAGTTCACTCAGGAGTAAAAAGTGAGACAACAAATCCTGGTCTCCCCTAATGCTAGCAGCAACTTAAAACATGTATTCCTTTTTGGAAGGAAAAAGGATCATCATAACCCACAAATACATGATAACCCACGAAGGCATAGATTTCTATTTAGGAATATAAGCATGTCTACCTGGTCTAGGATGAGTCGTGTGCGTAGCTTGTTTACAAGGCCAGCTGCTGAAATGACCCATTCGGGTGTGCATAGGTAGCGTTAAGGGACTGGTTGTTGAGAAAAGCCTGGTTTAGACTTCTGCGTGAGCACATCGGTGAACATGAACGTGCATCGTGCGTTGACGTTCGCACACAAGTTTAACGGGCCCACTAGGTGGCAGTGTTGCATTAAGTAATCCAGAATGTAAAGGAAACCATAGAAGAAGCACAGATAAGGAACTCCTCAACTCCCAAGCACATCCCGTGAAAGTATAAACAAAGAGACCGAAGCTCGCTCACTGCTTTTCATTTTTCTTAAATCAAATTAAATGAATTCAAATCATGTTTATTCATACACGTTTAAAACAAGCATAGCTGACCAAAGTGCCCTACAATACATTTGCATACAGTATATCAAACAATACAGAAAACAGGTGTAACATATAGCCTATATATACATAGCTTGTACATAGTATACAGTGCTGTGCAAAAGTATTTGCCCCCTTACAGATACTTATTGTTTTTGCACATTTGTCACACTTAAATGTTTCAGATTATCAAACCAATTTTTATATCAGACAAGGATAACCTGAGTAAATACAAAAAGCTGTTTTTAAATGATGATTTCATTTATTATGGGAAAAAAGCTATCCACACCAACCTGGCCCTATGTGAAAAAGTAATTGCCCCCTAAACCTAATAACTGGTTGTGCCACCCTTGGCGGCAACAACTGCAATCAAGTGTTTGCAATAACTGGCAATGAGTCTTTCACATCGCTGTGGAGGAATTTTGGCCCACTCTTCTTTGCAGAGTTGTTTTAATTCAGCCACATTGGAGGGTTTACGAGCATGAACGGCCTGTTTAAGGTCATGCCACAGCATCTCAATCGGATTTAAGTCCGGACTTTGACTAGGCCACTCCAAAACCTTCATTTTGGGTTTTTTGAGCCATTCAGAGGTGGACTTGCTGGTGTGCTTCGGATCATTGTCCTGCTGCATAACCCAAGTGCGCTTGAGCTTAAGGTCACGAACTGATGGCCGGACATTCTCCTTCAGGATTTTCTGGTAGAGAGCAGAATTTATGGTTCCATCAATTTCGGCAGGTCGCCCAGGTTCTGAAGCAGCAAAGCAGCCCCAGACCGTCACACTACCACCACCATGTTTGACTGTCGGTATGATGTTCTTTTCCTGAAATGCTGTGTTAGTTTTACGCCAGATGTAACGGGACACACCCCTTCTAAAAAGTTCCACTTTTGTCTCGTCAGTCCACAGAATATTTTCCCAAGTCTTGGGGATCATCAAGATGTTTTTTGGCAAATGTGAGACGGGCCATTGAGTTCTTTTTGGTCAGCAGTGGTTTTCCCCTTGGAACATGGATACCATGTTTGCCCAGTCTCTTTCTTATTGTTGAATCATGAACTGGGCCAGGTTGGTTTGGATAGCTTTTTTCCCTTGATAAATGAAATCATCATTTAAAAACAGCTTTTTGTATTTACTCAGGTTATCTTTGTCTGATATTAAAATTTGTTTGATAATCTGAAACATTTAAGTGTGACAAATGTGCAAAAACATTAAGTATCTGTAAGGGGGCAAATACTTTTTCACAGCACTGTATGTGCAGTAGCCTAAGTACATAGCAAACCACTAATGAGGCGATGCCTTGGCAGAGCTCGTTCAGGCAGGCAACTCAGACACAGCATTTATCCACCTCACATCAATCAACTAGTCACATATGATCAATAGTTTAATGCGGTCTACTTAAACTGCAGTACACTCACCACACTTGCTCCTACAACTGCTTTCTCACTGCTGCACCACACTATGCACCTGTTCTTGCTGCTGCCCTCTTCCACCCCAGCTTCCACCTATTTAGGGTCTGTTGCTAAGTATCCAATGAGGTAATCAGCAGACATCTGCTCCCTACCAATTGTTGTTCCCTTAGTGTTTGTCTAAGACCCCGGATGGGGAAGCAATCAGAGCAGCAGACCCTTGACGCCAAACTTCAATGTATTAACATGTATTACAAAAAACTGTTAAACATATCGTAAGTTGTCCTGACTGTTATTTTCAATAGCTTTCAAATTGTATTTCAGCCAGTAGTTTGCCTACAACCTTCAACGTGACTTTAACGGGCCCACTAGGTGGCAGTGTCACATTCAGTAATCCAGAATGTACAGAAAACTGTATAAGAAGCACATACACGGAAACTCCTGTTGATGTCCCGCGAAAGTATAAACAAAGAGACTGAAGGTTGCTCAATGCTTTTCATATTTTCTTAAATCAAATCAAGTTTATTTATAGAGCACGTTTAAAACAAGCATAGCTGACCGCTGTACGACAAATTCACATACAGAAAACAGTTGTAACATATAGCTAGCCCATATGTAAAAGCTAAGTGTATAGAAAACCATTTAATATAATTCGAAGGCTTTTGAAAATCAGACCATCTGCTCCATTTCATTGTGTCATCTGTGTTTTCATATGTTTTGGATACAGCCAAAATATTACTGAATATACTGTACTTGCTTCCTACCCTGCTCAACCAATCAGCGATTGTTTGACGCACTGAGAAGATGCGTTGCGCAACGCGCTGTTAGGATTTGGGAGGACTCCAAGTCACCATGTCAGCGGGCCTTGGTGAGCTACGCTTTCCCAGAAACCCCTTCTCTGCGAAGCTACGCAGAGACGTTTATGTGCTTCTTCGCAGAAGTATAAACCCGGCTTTAGAACCAGAGTGGACGATTCAGTTGGATTAAAAGCCAAAATGCCGCCTCTCTTGTTCACAAAAATAAAATAAATGAAATTTATAACGTATATAAATATGAAATCTTTTACGTTTTTAACGTCTAAAATCTTTAATCTGTTCAATTGATTGTCACTTATGGGTCCCAAAATTAAAAAAAATAAAATGATTTAGCCTCAAATTAGATTATTTTTATTTGGCTACAAAAAGAAATCTTATTTTAGGCTATTTTCGCAACGCTCGTGCTGGGGGGGCACATTTTTCTTAAGTACCACAAATTGTCTCATGTGAGTTACAAATCTTTGTTCTGTCTTTGCAAATCTTCATTATGAATGGCAGATTTTTTTTCTCCAATTTTACAGATGCAAAATTAAAGTCACTAGTTTAGCTCCATACATACGGCAGCTGGGAAGTGAGTTTGTGATTGCAATGTTTATTTTAGGCCTTGATAGCCTCTTGAATTTCAATTGTGTCAAGCAATGGTTTCTGGATTATTTGTGTTGGTAATCCTCCTTTCCGAGGTGCTGTTACCATTGAAAATACATTTTCTAGGATCTGTTTATGTTTTTGACTAAATCGCTCGATTGAATTGGATTACATTGTAGTTAAACATGATCTTGGCCATTACGAGACTGCATCCTCTGTTTGAGAGAGCGTCCTCTGTTTGATTGCGCCTGAACATGACAGAAGAGGGGATTGGAAGTGGTTGGGTGGGCAGGCTAAAGCCCACCACCAACAACAATCAGAAGTTTGAAACGGTACTGGAATTTTCTGTGCTATGTTTTCAGTGGCTGAACATTTTTATACTTTTATTTCCCCTTAACTTTTGATTGGGTGGGCAAGACGCACGTTTGGGTGGGCAGTGCCCACCCTTGCCCCTGCCTACCACCGGCCTTGACTGAAACAGCCCTGGTTAAAATCACCAACGACCTCCTCCATGCAGCTGACTGAGGACTACTGACCATCCTCATCCTTTGGTCCCTGTCTCAATCAAGTGCTGCAGTCTTGGTCCACGCATTTGGATCCTCATGCGTTGATTACTGCAATGCTGTTCTTTCAGGCCCACAAATAATCCAGAATGCTCGTGCAGCTGCTCGTATCCTCACCCACACCAAGTCCAGTGACCACATCACCCCAACTCTCATCCAACTACACTGGCTCCCTGTTCAATACCGCATTCAATTTAAAACTCTCCTGCTCACCTTCAAAGCCCTCCATAATCTGGCCCCCACATACTTATTTGACATCCTTCAGGACTATATCCCCCTCTCGTTCTCTGCGCTCCTCATCGTCTGGTCTTCTGACCACCCTCCCCCCTCACCACCACATGTGCTAGGGCTTTCAGCTGCTCTGCACCCAGGCTCTGGAGCTCCCTCCCCCCACTTATCTGACAGTCTGACACTTTATCATCCTTCAAGACACAACTGAAACCAATTTGTTCAAGCTGGCGTACTCACTGTAATTGCTCCCTTGTACTGTGCCCGGCTGTCTCCCTTTGTTTACCAGTGTTTTCAGTAATGTGCCATTGGGGTTGCCTAACCTACACCTTTTATATTGTTACAATGCTGCTGAATTACTTAAATTTTACATTTCATATTCACTGATATACTGTAAAGTGACCTTGAGTGTCTAGAAAGGCGCCTTGAAATAAAATGTATTATTATTATTATTATTATTATTATTATTATTATTATTATTATTATTATTATTATTATTATTATTATTCAAAGGCTTCAAAGCATAGAAATAAAGCTACCCCACCCGAAAAAAAAAGTGTGTCATTGGTTTTAATGGTTATTGCCTCATGCATCCATCAGATCGATTTTTATTTAATTAAATGACGTGGGCACAGCTAATTTCACAATAACCCTTTATCCATCCATCCATCCATTAACTTTACCGCTTATCCTGTACAGGGTCATGGGGGGGGGGGGGGCTGGAGCCTATCCCAGCGGACACAGGGCGAGAGGCGGAATAACCCTTTATATCATTTATTTGTAAAATAACATTTCTAGCAATAGCTTCTGCTTAGCCTACCACAGATTGAAATGTGGTATGTTTATAGCGCATAGCGCCTACAGACCTCATCACATTGTCTTTGTTTTCTTATTTGCGCTAAATCTGAGATAACAAGCTAGTGTAAAACTTCTCTAATTTCTCTACAACAAGCTGTACTGTGCTTCAAATTCAGAGAGGCATGCTAAATCGGTTGAAAAATGTAATGTTACATAAACAGGGCTGCCAAGTGTTTTGGCCATCGACCTATACGTTTGGCATGAGAAATGTAAACGGACTACAGTTAAGCCATTATATGCGTGTCCGTGCTGGTCACGAGTATGCCCGTCGTATGCATGCCGTCTAATTTGCCTACTTGGTTCCGGAGGTTGTCACTATTCCACGAGGTCTGAGAAAGCTGTTTTTGGCTTCAGCGCCTTTTCATTGAATGTGGCTTGCGGCTTCCAGTGTTTGTATAGGTCAATGGTTAGAACAACACCACAGTGGTGGCAATGCACTTTATCGTTTTTGTGTGTGAAATGTTCCCATACTGGACTTTGTTTAGCTTGTTTCATGGTTGACTAGATCACTCTCTTCGGATTGAAATTAACATGCCGCATACGCCTCAATCATTTAATTGCGGGCTATGAATTTCAACCAAAAGACAAGACCGCAAATTGTTAAATTTGATAAATTTTGTTTGCAACTCTTGATCGATTAAATATTTTATGAAGAATAATAGATCATTGATTAATCATTATCAACCCTAACTAGCACAAACATGTGCTGAGTGTATTTGTACTTATTAGAAAACATACAAAAGTTATGATGGGAAATACCTCAATCTCCACTCCATATCCTGGATAAACACTGATGCTGTATGTGCATTCTAGGGGCAAAAAGGGGGATGACGATAGAAGATCTGGAGACTCCACTATTCCCTCCATGCCTGAAAGATTTCCATTGCACTGTACTGGGAAAACACATATAAGATTATTTCTCTGTGCACACCTTATTCACCCCCTCACCCTCCGCCAGCCTCCTAAACCAAACATTTACCTGGAATATGCACTGTGGTTATGGTTGTTGTGGTGATCAGAGAGGTAGTTGTCTCTTCATCAATGGGTTGTAATGTCACGGTGCTCTCTGCCTCTGAAAGGCTGGTCACAGGTGAGGAAACCACGGCTGTAGTAAGGACCCCCAGGGACACTGCTGCTGCTGGAGGCTCCGTTTGGCCAAGGGCTGGCACAGCCTGGGTAGGATTAGCAGTGGTACCTACAAAGTAGAATGGTATATAGTATATACAGTCCTCTAAAAATGTAATTGCCTGTTTCATTCTTTCATTATTCACATTGATATGGTCAGGTCTGAAAACAACTTTGAATATACGAGATCACCATACTCTGGCTAAACAAATAAAACAAATTAACCATTCCATGCGCTAACAAGTTAGTTACACTAGAAGCAGTTTATCTATAGGAGGTGATTTTGGTGACCCCTCCCGTTTGCTTAGTGTAAACGTTGCAAAGAATGCTAGTGGTCACTGCACTTCTCTAGCACGATCAACGACTATACTCCGAGTATGGGCACCTCTTCCGGATTTAGTGATGCACTTACTTGTGCCATAAAGCAATTCGTCACAGTTTTGTGAGAAATCGTACCCAGTGGCATACAAAATTTGTGTTAAATATTGAGACTTAAAGAGGACTGATCTGAATCACGATTTTTTAATTCTCCCCATAGACATTACAATGTGCCATCAGATTAAATTGATTGATAATCCGTTAATATAAAAAAGTTGCTTATATTTGCTTTAAAGATGGTCATTTTAAAGTTTTGCTCAAAATAACGGCTCCAACTGCCGCAAACTGGACCTCTCTTCTGAGGTAAACCTCTCTTCTGGCTTTCATCTCCAGAGCAATGGCTAGATGGAGAGGGTCCACCGAGACCTGGAGTCCACCCTGCAATTCCTCCGATATTGTAAACACCTGGAGCCAGCGTTTGATGTGGGCCGACACAAACTCCTCCACTCCTCTTGATGGAACACGGCCTTGTGAAACAGACCGCGTGGAAGTTGGGGTGCCGTCAACCGTTACCGTCGGTCCTGGCGTGAAGCCTGGAATAAGGCAAGAGATCAAAACCAACTGTTGGCAGTGGGCTGGCCCGAACCTTTGGTCGGGACAACATGTGTGGCTATTGAGACGGGATCTGCCGCTCAAGGGAGAGGAGTATCAGTTTGCACGCCTGTACGTTGGAGAAGTTCAGGTGCTCAAGGTGTTTAACTGTGTGTCTTTTAAGTTACAGCTTGCCTGCACGTGGATTCACCTGGTTTTCCATGTGAGTCTCCTTTAACTGGTTCTTAATAATCCTGCAGAACCAGCTGAAGGCCAGGCTGTCCCACGGATCATCGGAGGACGGCCGGTGTACACTGTCTGGCAGATTCTGGTGCGTAGCGGAATTCAGTATCTGTTGGAAGAGCAGTCCTGACCGCCAACCTGACTTCCCCAGACTGCACTCTCCACGGCAGCACGCACAAAACAAGCATGATTAGGGAGGATGGGCTACATATGTGTCTGTGTTTCCCACTGGTTTTCCCAATTTATATATTCCCCTTTTTCCCTAGTGTGGCATTGTACTGTTTGGGTAAATTGAGAATTAAGAAGCAACTACCTTGTTGAAGTTATTTTGTGTGGAAACTGCATTTGGGTCTACGTGTAGAAGCCTGGTGAAAGTTTCAACCCATCAAACCCTCAATGCCGAAGTATTATTCGTGAGCATCGTAAGTAGGTAATGGTAGTCTTTCCCGATCAGCATCTTGTCCCATGGGATTCAGAAACATTTTGGAATCTTCAACACTATGGATAATCAGCCGGGTAATCTATGTTTGAAAAAAGCACCAGAATGTACCGTTAATGCACAGTCAGCATTTAGGGGAGGGCAACCCTCCAACGCCTTTAATCTAGGATAGTTCTGAAAGGGATACATCAGCGATTTTCTTAAACAATATATGCTGTTGTTTAGGCTAAATTAAGTAAGAACGTTGAAGTTTGTGTTATAGGATCAATGTAAGTGACATGCATGTATTTTTCTGACCACCAGCAGTTAAATGGTTAATTCATTGTACACCACAATGCCCATAGATCATTGCGCAAATCAAACCAGCAAACGCTCTCCCCTTGGCTGAAAACGGCAGTAGGTCAAATAATTCAGGTAGGACCCCCCCAATGACGCAATAGAGAGTCATTTTCTCGGCTCGTTTGACATTCTGCTGTTTGATTGCGAAATGATTCATGACGATACAATGCTTAAAATCCAACATTGGTATCTGATGAAAAACATATCTTCAATTTTCAATTATGCTAGCAAAGCCAACAGTTAAGAGGGACAGCATTGACAATTAGAATTTGAGCAAAGGTAGCATGTCTCACAAGGGTGCCCCTACTGGAATGGGCCCTGCATACAAGGGGTGTTTGCTATTACTCAATATTGTTTGCACCAAACAAAAAAAACTTTGACAATACCTTTTGGGTCTGGACAGAGGAGCCCCTGGAATGCCAGGAAAGGAGGGGGGAAGGAGATGATTCTACCAAAGAGCCAATTTATCTCTGTCCTAACAACCAAATCGGAATTTTCCAAGGACTAAAAAATTGGTTTCTTAACTGAATAACTAAAAAATAATCGAACAAGGACATTGACAATGAGGATAATTGAAGTATAATATTATGTTTGTAATCACATGAGTTTATTGAATGTATAATTCTGTTTTTGTTTTAGAAGATAACTCTTTTCCAGCTAGTATACATACTGTTTGGTACAAAAAAACGTTCATAACAAGGAGACATATACTTTGCATAACTTAGTGGAACATTTACAAGTTTGACTAAATCCATGTATTTCTATTATCAAAGTTCTATAAATTCCATGTGGTCACCTATCTGCATGCCCCCAAAACCTGTGTCAAGGGACACACCCCATCTGACCGTTTGATAAAAGTAGACTCAACAGGACAGAACTTTGCGATTAACGTAGCTTGAAGAGGGAAAGGTCATCCCTGTCGAGATCAGAAATTATTGCGCAACTTATTCAACCGGTCTGTTTCACAAGTTCCATCAAGAACACTGGAATCTGCTAATATGGACACCTTTACCGCACAACTTTTGCTCATTAAACCCTCAACACCGAACCTTTCGAATTACCCACAATGTAAGTGTCTTTGGACGAGGGGCCATCCCGGTCTCATGAGATCGAAATGATTGCGCAACATATACAACCACGCGGTCTGTTTCACAAGGCCGTGTTCCATCAAGAGGATTGAAATATACCACAATATCTGCTACTAAGGACCACACAATCTTTGCTCATTAAACCATAAAGGACGTGTCCAATCATGAACTTGGAATATCTGCTAATAAGGACTGCACAATCTTTGCTCATTAAACCATCAACAGACATTTGAATTGCCCGCTGCAAGGCAACAAACCCCCCATGACAGAGTAACTTCCGATATCTTAATACGTTGCATTGGTGCTTAGCTTATAGCAATTAGCTTCCTCATACTGCTTTGTTTAGGGATCTATACCCACGTTTCATACCTGACCTGCTAACATTCCTAGATCACTACCACTATAATTCATTCATTGTATATTTGCACGTTTGACTAGAATTAGAAATAAATGTCATTGTTTGTTTAAACTCCTGTTTCCTTCTGCATATGATTCATCCATTCACACAACTAAAGAATTTACTACTTCAGATTTGAGACTGAAACATTAAACTTTCGTATTTGTGTTAATATTAAATTCATATTAATTTAATAAAGTTAATATAAGGATTAGACCTGGTTTTCCATCGAGCCATGCAATCAGCTAAAGTCGTTGGGTGGTGCCCCCTCAATCATGTAATATGTCTCTTAATCAAGTTGTTCGATTATAATATTAATTTATGAATGAATTAATAATCTACAAATATTGATAGAGCGTTTATTAAATACATTTACACATCAAAAGGTAGTAAAACCGAATTCCCTTACAGTTATGATCAAGGTCACCATTTTAAGTCAGTCCCACACAACTCCAGAGCAGGTCCTCCACAGAGGGGCTCAACACACAATGCATATTGTGTCTCTTAAACTGTTATTGTTGTAGTTGGTCCCCATTCGGTTTTGGGCTGCTCTGAAGCGGAGGAGGAGGGTGTCACTTTGTACCAGTGCCAGTTCCTTATCGGGCGAGTGTCCATCACCAGCAGCACAGTCCAAACCATGTATTTAGCATCTAACGAGATCACGCCTGACAGTCCAGTAAAATAAAAACAAATAAATAAATACAAATGTAAATAATACTTAGAGCTCCACTGTCCTTAGTCTGCCTGCAAGTGAGCCCTATCACCCATGGAAACTAACATGTCACATGCAAAACATCAACTCATCAGCATGTAATCACCTTTCCTGCTGCATTCACTATTGATTTTAGGGTGTTAAACAAGACAGCTTACTGTGCAAGCTTCTCTACCCTTTGCTTTTCTTCTTGTGCTTCCAAGGAGTCATACATTTTTCTAGAGCCATCTGTATTACAAGGGGTCATGCTGTGTTGCTTGGTAATTTAAATCTTAGAAAGGTAATAATTTCTGAAGATCATGCTTTCACCTGCAGGTTTCTTGAGATGGCAAAACTAGTCCATCGTTCACAAGATATTTTATGCCGGACGAGAGATGTCAATTCAAGTGTTTCTAGCCTGTATGTCCGAGGGTAGGAACGATCTCTTTTTTTCATGATCTTGTCTAAATGTTTCCTCCCTGGAGTATTATACAGATGCAACACCATTTTGGGGGTAATTAAAAACTGTGTGGCTCAGAAGCATGGCCAGATGACATAATAACACTTCCTTACAAAGTCAATCCACGGCACTTATATTATTTCCGATCGTTAACAATAATCTACTCTGGGGCAGCCATGGTTAAGGAAACCTTGTTTTGCAATAATAAGGCCACAGTTAATCAGTAATAAAAGCCACTCATTACGTTTATCATCTGTTCATCTGACACTTAACATGCAGAGATGTACAGAAATGTGCAAAACCAAACTTAATTTTACTGTTGCACATACTCCCTGACATATATTGAAGAATATCTGCCTTACCGCTTAAATTACCGGATATTCCAAGCTCCAAGCCTTCACACCCATCAGGCAAGCATGGATCTGTGACCTGCCCCTACGCTGCCAACTATCCGCATCACTCTACGCATAGAAACTGCTACAACTGTGCCACAGAGACTTGGTTAAGTGATAGGCAGGCAGTCTTCATCGCTTAGGACTCCAGAGCTAGTTCAGGCCAGAAACTCAGACTTCTACAACTATTCTCTGCCTCTCACCAATCAACCATTCACATATGCTCACTAATTCAACATGGTCTTTAAACCAGTTTCACTCACAAAACTTGCTCCGACTGCTGCTCCCTGCTGTTGCACTTCTGTCGCTCGCTACCATGCTTTTGCCGTTGTTGCGCATCCACCTCCACACTACCCTCCAACATACTTGGGGCTCGTTGCTGAGTCAGCTTCAGTCAGGGAAATCTGCAGATAGCTGCTCCCTACCCATGGATGTTCATTGAGTGCTTGAATGTGGCTTTGGGCAGGAAAAATTTATTCAGAGCCGCAGACCCTTGACCTCAATTTTAAAAGCATTACCATGTAAACGCAACAAACTGTTAAACTTGTCCTGACTGAACATCCATTTTGCTCACTACTCCAGTGGCAATGTGAACACACACACACACACACACACACACCTGGGAAAATGCAACAGGTCACTTGAATGAATAATTATGAAGACATGTATGATTTAATTCTATGATGTAAAGCACTACAACAAGCATGAGATCAACTTAGTAAGTTACAACATCTGTACGATTACAATGGCTTACACCTTTTGACCTTGGAATTTGGAACAAATACCACTAATACCAATCTTGGAATGTATTCATGACATCATGGTTTGTCATTTTGACTGTGCCACAGTACCTGGGACATATATTCAAAACTGTTACCTGGGTTTACGTGTCCCAAGTACTCTTTATTTAGTAGGGCCTCATGGATCTGTTCACCTAATGGATGAGAAGCAGCAGTAGGTGTGGGCCGAATGTCAGAGTCTGGAGTCTCAACATTTATACCTGAGATTAAGATGACAATTGTGGTTACAAAACAGATCCCCAAACTACAATACTGACAGATATATGATGTAGCTACATTTTTATACAAGTATCCTTATTAAATAGTCTTGCCCCCTTGCCCGAAAACCCCACAAACACCAAAAAAGCCCTTTGTTACCTGAAATAAAGTTGAGGGTGGTGACAAATAGTGTCACACTAACAAATGTGGACACCATGGCCTATGATCAAGCTCAGCAGCCTAGGAGAAAGGAAAGGGCAGAGAGGATATGTAATTATGGTTCAACAACAGTATTTATTTACACCGGGCTGACTGAATCAGACAAAGTCTCCTTTGAAGTCTCAATTTGACAGCACATGCGCAGCATTTAGAAAACGTGCTGCAAATTCTGCCAACACAACGCATTACAGAAACGTGCTGCAAATACAAAAAACACAACACATTACAGAAACCACTCTGCAAATACAAAAAAAACACAACACTTTACAGAAACGTGCTACAAGTACAGAAAACACTGCACAATTCAGAAACGCGCTGGTGTTTTGATGATGGTGGAGAGTGCTGTCTAACACGTTGCTCCACAATCTCCCATAGGTGTTCAATTGGGTTAAGATCTAGTGAATGCAAAGGCCATAGAGTATGAATATTACGTGAATTATATGCTAACAACTACAGTGACCCCTCTTGGCCTGTGCATGATGGCACTGTCATCCAGAAAGAGACCACTTCCATCAGGTTTTTCCTTTCATTTGTCACCCGTCTGTATAATATCACTATCCATTCAATATAGCTCCACAGTATACATAGAATAGTTTTGCGTGATGGAATCTGAAACTAAGTAAGGTTCATTTAGATACATACAAACATTTTAACAAAACAAAAATCAATATGATTTTGCACCTATTTATTATTTGAATGTGTTCTTGTATGAAAGTAAATATCTTACAATCTTAACTTAAATGGCCCGATCTTCTCTTCTGATGTTTTCATGGAATCAATAATAATAATAATAATATAAGCTATCACTAATATGTCAACAAATTAACATGTGAATGTTGGTATAAATATAACAAAAATATTGTGTGAATTTGAATTTTGAATGACTTCAGGTTTCCCCAATATTGTGTCTTACACACATGAAGGCAATATCTGCTGCACCTTTTTTGTAAATTTTTCCTACTATGGACCTGAAATAATATTTTAGGCAAGGTTTGTTTTGAAATGCATAGCCTAGCATAGGCCTATAAGCCTACATCAATTCATTCAAGTGGTAACGATTTGCGCTATAGGTCACAATCAGGCCTATATTAGCGTTCAGAGGCAATGAGATGTATTATTAGATTACGTCAGTATTTTAAAGCGTTAGAATTGTTGGTTTCTAAATAACACTGGGATTATCATTTTATATAACTCTACCATGTTCGGAGGCGACGTTAACCTCACCATTATTCAAGACATTTCTACTTACAGAAATGCCAGCGCTGCGCATCAAAATGGTTTATACTAGCCTACTGTAGCCACATCGCTCCTGCTCGTCCCTTTGTGTAAAGGCAATGCAGTAGATTTTACAACACCTTTTCAATAACCTCTACAATCTGATCATCACAGTAAAAAAGGTACCTCGTCCTCTTTTTATCCCCGGATTATTGCAACTGTCTTCTGCTCCAGGTCTTCTTATGGAGACTGTTGATTGGATGAAATGCCCTTAGATGGCAGGTTACTTGTGTTGACGCGCTGGTTGTCGGATGTGTGAGAGCATTTAAGAAGATTGCCTAAATTTAACACAGGTGCGCCCTAGTGGCAAATAGTTGCGTAGCCCTGTAATAGCTCTTGGGATATGTTCCACGTCTATCTCAGTGCTGAAACTGTTGACAGCACAAACTGGAACATAGCGAAGCAAATGATACAGTATTTTGTGTAGATCTACTATATCTAAAGGTAAGCCTAACCGTAAAGCATGGCAGTTCTGTGTTTTTATTTAAAACTAAATAGTGCGATTATGTACGAAACCCTCTGGTTGTTTTTGGTCAAAAGGGGTGAGAGCAGATGTAATATGGATGCGGTAGAGTAGGCTATATAATTGCAACGGTGCAGACACAAAAGTAATATCAAAAGCAATAAAACAGTCAGCCTTATCTGAAATGCATAACGCATTTGACAACGATTGTCATTGTGCTGCGTCATTGGTGTATGCTTCATATACTTCATCCGAATTGTCATTTGGGCAGAGTGCCACGACCATGATATAGTGTAGATCAGGGGTGGGGAACCTTTTTTCTATAAAGGGCCATTGGCGTATTTACAACATCCATTGGGGGCCACACAACAGGACAAACATAAATGTATTTTCTTTTATTGTTTGTTTATGTAACAACATGAAGAAGCCAGGATGCAACTATTATTCAATAAAAGGGTTATCGGTGGCTCTGTAATCTCAGTCTAACTGCCAACGGATTTGATTAATCAAATTATAATAATAGATATGCAATATACAATTTTTAATTAATTATAGTCAGAATACAATTCGCAATTCAATACATATTCAATAACAATCTAGTATCCATTCATACAAAAAAAAGACAGTTTACTGCTCCAGTCACGTGACGTTGGCACTCGTTTCCCGGGCAACAGGGACGTTTATGAAGGGGACAGAGAGAGACCGCAGACCTCCGAAACGACCTAAACGACTAGTAGTACTACCCTTATGAGACTTCATTATGAGATATCATATACAGATCTATACTATACAGATCAATACTATCTAACTATGCTAGAGATATCAAAGCATAAACATGAAACCTTTAGCGTTAGCCTCCGCTAGCGAACGAGCTAATGTTTCGCTTTACTTTTAATGTGTTTTGCTTGATAAAAGTATTTAAGCTACATAATGATAATGCCTCACGGGCCGGATCCGATAGTGTCGCGGGCCGTATATGGCCCGGGGGCCGGAGGTTCCCCACCCCTGGTGTAGATTCAAGAACTGATAGGGATTAATAAATAAATAAATAAATAATCCATGACCTTGGTAAAATGTCACATCGTCTATTATCTACTAAATGAAACATACATGTATGCAGTGTTGTGCTAGTTACTGGAAATGTGTAATTAGTTACAGTTACTAGTTACTGCTTTAAAAAAGTAACTACGTTACTTTACCGATTACTCCCTTAAAAAAGTAATGCATTACTAACGTTA
This sequence comes from Galaxias olidus, assembly GCA_026901105.3. Taxonomy (NCBI): domain Eukaryota; kingdom Metazoa; phylum Chordata; class Actinopteri; order Galaxiiformes; family Galaxiidae; genus Galaxias; species Galaxias olidus. The sequence goes on from JAPMUY010009105.1 coordinate 43,121, forward strand.
ACAACTTTTGCGTTTTCCCATTTACTCAAACTCTTAAGTTAAGGCTTTATTTTTTATCCCACACTGCTAACTTGTGATCGTTCTGTGGTAGGCCTACTTTCTATTTGCCAATAGGCCCCGATATACATATATTTTAAAACAGCAACACAAAAAATAAACTAATAAACCATAAACCACACACAAAATATATATTCAACTTATTTATTCTAGTCTCAAATGGCCAAACAACAAGCCTCAAAACTCACGGCTTGCATTCCCAGCTCAAAATAATATTCCCACATTCAAAGCGGACGAAATAAAGTGATATAAGTTTCACAAAATGCTCAGCAATGAACGTTATTTAAGTTTAAATATATATAAAAATATATTTCCCGTACTGTTTGTGTCCGAGCCACCCTCCAGATTAGCCGAGCAAACAGTAAGTTTTGTTCAAGCTGGTATCGCTTCTGTGAGTTTAGCTAGCCAGTATGCCAAGTTTACGTAGCTAACAACTACAAGTACAACCGTAAAGTCGAGCACTTAGTAAACGTTCATTACCAGTTTAGTTACCCCAGTTTCCTCCAGAACCAAAACTTAGGAATTTAGAATACCAGAGGCACCCCTTAAAAAGTATTTACTTCGTTATGAAACATATGTAGGAAACAATACAGATTTAAATAACATTAACAAACCCTAAGTAGCAAGTGTGGTTCGCTGTAACCTTCTTCCTCACGCTAATGAAATAACATTGAGGGGACATAAGAAGGGGGGCTATGCAGAACGGTGAGCTCCCAAACGGCACGCAGAAATATAAACAGGAAAGAGTCACGTTTGAGTATAAACAGTTTGAGTATAAACAGTAAAGAGTGACCAGGAGGCAAAGTAAAATACACATTTGTTATCGGTAAAATTAGGAAAATAAAAGTAACTAGTAACGGACCCATTTCAATTTTCAGTAACTGTAATATAGTTACTCAAATGTGAATAATAACGCGTTACTTTACTACTTACCGCGAATAGTAGTGGAATTACGGTAACGTGTTACTTTGTACTTTGTTACTAGACCCAACACTGCATGTATGTCACGTGTTTCAAATCCTGTTATGTTTGTTTTTTACTTTCACTTTGCCTTTGGCACTATATTCTGAACCATGTGGTAATCAAAACTCTAGACATAGAACTCAACAGCTGAACTAAAAAAAATTATAAAAAAATTACTTGGATATATACACCGAAATTAAAAGATAAATCCAGTTCAAAATGACACTGCATAAAAATGCTAAATCACACAATACAGTGCATCAAATCATCAACTAATACAACTGCTCAAAAATGATAAGTAACTGTTGCACTACTCCTAATGCATAGCTTTATGAATCTGATTGATTCCATGTATAGAATGGGGTAGGCCCTACCACAGAATAATCACAAGTTAGCAGTGTGGGATAAAAAATAACGCCTAAACTTCAAAGAGTTTGAGTAAATTGGGAAACTCAAAATTACTTTTTTAAGGGAATAATTGGCAAAGCAACTTGATTACTTTTTAAAGAGGTAACGAGTAACTAAATACAAATATACAGTAACTAGCCCCATAGGCGTTTAGAGTGAGACGGTAGGGTCCCTTCCAATGCCGAGGGACCACTGAAGTGTTCCTACCAATAATCTAGTACACAGCTTTCCTTTTAACGACTCGAGTGACCCCACTAAAGGGTTAACAGTAAACGTAGTTGACGTTTCCCCTCCCACCTTCACCTAAATAAATCGTTAATTTGTTTGGTTCAGCAGAGACTCGCTCATCTATAAATCGTGCAACAGTCTGATGTTTCATACCCACGGCAATAAGAAAGCAGACAATGAGGACAACCTGGACAGGAATGCGATTTGTGAGCTTCTGGTAGTCAGCGCAACATATTTTTTTACATTAATAAATCTTATAATCACATTATGAAAGTACAAAGCAGTATATTACATCACAAGTAGCCCACTGTTCAAAATAGTTTGTATGTTGGCCGGTAATAACTAGCCAGCCTGCTAACGTCAGGGATCAGGGCCGGTTCTAGCCTGCCATAGTTGGGTGGGCTGCAAAATTAACTGGGCAATTTGGTGAGCAGCTGGTAGATTGCTGGTTCGAATCCTGGGCTAGATGACATGCCAGGAGATAACGTTTGCATGCTCTTGCTGATTGACAATGCATACACATGTTAATAAAATACATCTCATATTTCTCAAGTTGGCTTTAATAGTAGGCCCACAGCAGCCCTGTTCGAAATGGAAACATCTAAATAACAGTAGAAAATAAAGGAGCTTGCTACATTGCTACTGGCATAATCAACCATTTAGTGTTCAGTACATTATTCAGTTGTAACGTTCAGTAACGTTTTTGATTTCATAACTGTTCGCAGTCCATCTGTGCAACCAACGTCAGTTAATAGTTAGTTGCTTTCTCATTCCGTTGTGGTAAGACTTGAGAAATGGTGTTTAGTTCAGAGTGGTCAAACACCGAAACAACAATTAATTTGTCCTCCATTGTTAAAACTTTTTTTCACTGCAAGACGAGCTGGGGTACCACCCTCAAATGTTCCTATGGACCGCCGCTATGCTTGCCACTTTGCAAAAGTTGAAAAATTCCGCTACGCATGCCACCAGTTTTGGCGGTGCGCATGGCAAAGCGGCGTATCAGTGTTTTTTACGGTGGTCCTGAGAGGCCAACACACTGCAACTTCAGAAAACACATGCAAATAGAAAAACACAAGCAAATTAGGAAAACATTTGGTTTGGGCCGAATCTCAGTCTGGAGTCTCAACATTTATACCTGTGATTAAGATGACAATTGTGTTTACAAAACATATCCCCAAACTACAATACTGACAGTTGTATGATGTAGCAACATTTTTATACAAGTATCCTTTTTGTGTAGTCTTGCCCCCTTCCCCAAAACCCCACCAACCACAAAAAAGCACCTTGTTACCTGAAATAAAGTTGAGGGTGGTGACAAATCAAATACAAACAAATTTCATTCTAAAAGCAAGAGACGGGTATTTTGTCTTTGTTAAAACAGTATAATATTCTGTAAAAGCATGAAATATCATAAGTCATAGAACTCACCCTTACATTGTACCCGCTAAAAACTAACACAGTGGTCACACTAACAAATGTGGACACCATGGCCTTGATCAAGTTGAGCAGCCTAAGAGAAAGGAGAGGGCAGAGAGGATATGTAATTATGGTTCAACAACAGTATTTATTTACACACGGCTGACTGAATCAGACAAAGTCTCCTTTGAAGTCTCAATTTGACAACACATGCGCAGCATTTAGAAAATGTGCTGCAAATTCAGACAACGCATTACAGAAACGTGCTGCAAATGCAAAAAACAACACATTACAGAAACACGCTGCAAATACAAAAAACACAACACATTACAGAAACACGCTGCAAATACAAAAAAAACAACACTTTACAGAAACTTGCTACAAGTACATGCAACACAAGGGAAATGTTTCCAGAGGACACCTAAAAGTGACAAAGACAACACAAGAACAAAGGACCTCCGTTGTGTTTTCTATACTTGCAGCTTGTTTCTGTAATGTGTTGTGTTGTCTGAATTTGCAGCGCATTTTATAAATGCTGCGCAGTGTTGTCAAATTGATGTAGATGTTTTCTTAATTTGCTTGTGTTTTGTCTATCTGCTTGTGTTTTCTTAAATTGCAGTGCCTTTGGCCTCTCAGGGCCACCGTAGTTTTTCAATGGACTCCAATGGCAATTTGCGCTCTCCACTAGCGGCGACGCTGCTAATATGTGAATGCACGGTTAGGCAACGTGTCCCCAGCCTTCGCATTGAGCAACAATTTAAAAAGATCTGGATGCATTTGAAGAGCTATTTAATTAGTTAAATTTGCTGAGCTACATGAGAATGCTCAATCAATGCTGTTGAATGACAATGAAAAGCAGGCTTATGAATTGGACTGGTATCAGCCCAAAATTGAAATGCTGAACGTGTTTATTGCTATTAGAGAAATCACTAAAAAACATAACGAAAAATATGGCGGTATTTGAAAGTGTACCGTGAGTAAATGATATTTTCGGTATATGGCCCATGTATACATACAGCCCCTTCAAGTTATTTAAGTTACGTTTACTATTATTGCAAATCATTAAAGCACATAAGAGGTATACAGAAACTTTGGCTTGCGTGCGGCCGGTGCCCGGTAATGCCTTCTACACACTACACGACTTTCAAAGTTGTCAGATTGTTGCACTGCACATGCTACACAACTGTCTGTCATGACTGTAGCTCATCGCTGCTCTCACAAAATCTTCCACACTACAGGATTTGGACTCTGACACAACCATATATTTAACCTACTAGATAGCCAGTTGGGCGTTGTGAGGCATCGGCAACGCATTTTTGACTGTCTCAGATTGCGTCCTGAGCAGTTCACACTACACGATCGCCACTCACGGGAGCATGCTTTGACATGCTTCTAAGCTGGGGCTTTTGTATGCCATTTGAAAAAACTTACTGGCAAGCGGAAAATCGGACTAATATCGTCTAGTGTGAAGCCAGCTAGAGAGGTTGTTAAGGTCAACGTTCATGAAAGGGAGACATGAACCAGACCTGTTGGGCTGAGGACTAACGTAAGCTATATGAAGAGTTCTGGTATGTTTGTGAACAAGGTTAAAAAAGTAGGCAATGCGAGTTGATTGCGAGTTGAATGCAGTAATTGAGCCGATTGTGCAGAGACCTTATCCAGCTGAATTTCTCATCACAGTTGCTGTGAGTCGGCCATACAACCCAGTGAGCATTTTTTGGTTGGAAAGAGGTTAAAAAGACGTAAAAACGACAACTACACCAACGTTCAATGGACGTTCAAAAATGGGCTAGAAGTGAAAGTTTTTTTTTTACTGGCTATTTGGAGAGGTTGATTCAACGTTCACATTTAACCGAGGTTTCACCTGGCGAAATTAGGTCTCCATTTGAACGTTGAAAAAACTTTCACTTTTGGACCATTTTTTTACTTGTTTTGACCATTGACAATTAACCACTTAATAAACGACTTTTCAACTGGACAATGTAGTAAAAGTAGTTGCGGCTATACCATGAGAACTATACAACCAAAAATACTTAAGTCATGCAAATTGCAAACAAATTCAGTTTCCACTTAAACTTCAAGAACAAAGAAAACCATGTGACAGCAGTTTCCATAAAACATTTTTTAATAAGCATCAATTTATGTAACAACACCCTTCCAAATAAAATTATAGCCATACATTTTTTAAGGGCAAACTAACAGTTGAAAATGGAAACACTTTACACATCTTGTTTTCTTTCAAACCCACCCCGACCAGACCTCACCGGAGCCTGTTTTAACATGGTCTGCCATTAGCTCTGGAGTTGGACCTCATGATAGCCTCTGGAATAAAAGGGGACACCAAAATCGATTTATATTACACCATAAAATGACACTGACTGTACAACCACTCATTGAATATATATCTTGCAGTAAAAGCAGATGTACTACTAGCATGCTAACGCCGCACAACAAGCTAGAAGAATGCTAACACGAGCTACCGTGTAGTTAAGCTAAACCAGCACGCATAGTTAGCAACATTAAATAAAACAAATGGTGCCAATTCCTGTTTTGCTTTATGTAGATGTATAAGTATAAGTACTTACAAAGTATGTGGTTGCAAAGCAGCATTCCATGAAACTCTTACGCAGCTCTCACACGTGAGGCAAGTCCCTGTTCTGTTTTGATTCACCATCGCCGAACTCTAAATTAATGTCCATCTCTGTCAAGCAGTACTGCGGCGCATTCGCGTGTCATCAGTCAGCAATATATCTAAATAAGTAGGCTACCCTTCTCCAATATCTTGTTTTATATTAAAAACTGCTCTCAATCCCATTACGTTGTCCTAGAAGCGTCTTGTTGGAAAAACACAGCCTTTAGCTGTACATTTCTTTCATGTAAAATGTAACATTAAATGCGTTCAAATGATATCTTCGTGTAGACCACATTTTGTCTTTCTGAATTCAGGGAACCCAGTGAGCAGAAGACGTAATCTGTACGTTGATTTCTGGTTGAATACTGGTAGATATTGGGTTCGGACGTTCAAGACTTCCTTTCGCCCTGTTTTCAACCGGCAAAATGCGGTTACAACATGAACGTGTTATAAAAAACACAAATAATTTAAATTAACTAGTTACCAACTAATCCAAAAGCTAGTGTATTCAAATGTCTAACAAACTGGTTTCCCAGTAAGCACAAGACATAATTTGAACGTTGATTTGTGGTTGAATACTGATAGATACCAGGTTTGGACGTTCAAGACCTCCTTTCGCCGCTAAAATGCGGTCATAACATGAACGTGTTATAAAACACAAATTTGTTTATAATTTTTATATGTATATTTATATGTAGGTTGAAAGAAAGACTACCCAGTGAGCATTTTTTGTTGGAAAGAGGTTGAAAATACGTAAAAACCACAACTACACCAACGTTCAATGGACGTTCAAAAATGGCTAGAAGTGAACGGTTTTTTAACGGCTATTTGGAGAGGTTAATTCAACGCTCACATTTTGCTGAAGTTTCACCTGGCGAAATTAGGTCTCCATTTAAACGTTGAAAAAACTTTCACTTTTCAACCATTTTTTTACTTGTTTTGACCGTTGACAATTAACCATTTAATAAACGCCTTTTCAACTGGACAATACAAGTAAAAGTAATTGCGGTTATACCATGAGAACTATACAACCAAAAACACTTAGTCATGCAAATTGCAAACAAATTCAGTTTCCACTTAAACTTTAAGAACAAAGAAAACCATGTGGCAGCAGTTTCAATAAAAAATAAATTAAATAAGCATCAATTTATGTAAAATCAAACACACTGCCAATAAAATTATAGCCATACATTTTTAAGGCAAACTAAGTGGAAAATGAATTTGTTTGCAATTCGCATGACTAAGTGTTTTTGGTTGTATAGTTCTCAGAGCCCAATTACTTTTACTTGTATTGTCCAGTTGAAAAGGCGTTTATTAAATGGTTAATTGTCAACGGTCAAAACAAGTTCAAAAACGGTTCAAAAGTGAACGTTTTTTCAACGTTCAAATGGAGACCTAATTTCGCCAGGTGAAACTTTGGCAAAATGTAAACTTTGAATTAACCTCTCCAAATAGCCGGTAAAAAAACTTGAACTTCTAGCCTATTTTTTTACGTCCACTGAACGTTGGTGTAGTTGTCGTTTTTTACGTCTTTTCAACCAAAAAATGCTCACTGGGAAAAAATATTGTCTTTCTTTCAAGCTTCAAATTACAATAACCCAGTGAGTTTTTTTGGTTGAAAAGAGGTTGAAACTCCATATTTCTGACATTTCACATGAAACATTAAACGTGTTCAAATACGTCTTCGTGTAGACCACATTTTGCCTACCAGTGCACTATGAATTCAGAGAAAAACCTTTCAAATATTCAATATTGTCTTTCTTTCAACCTACATATAAACATACATATTAAAATTAGAAACAGATTTGTGTTTTATTACACGTTCATGTTGTGACCGCATTTTAGCGGCGAAAGGAGGTCTTGAACGTCCAAACCTGGTATCTACCAGTATTCAACCACAAATCAACGTTCAAATTATGTCTTGTGCTCACTGGGAAACCAGTTTTTTAGTTATTTGAGTACACTAGCGTTTGGATTAATTGGTAACTAGTTAATTGGTTAAAAAGAGATGCGTGATCGTAAAATGTTTTTTTTGCAATCAAAACTGAAACGTAAGCAAAAAGGAAACACACAAAAAACTATCAACAGGTGCCTGTGCACAGCACATTCATTCCAATAGGAAGTGACTTCAGATTGACAATAATGGGAGAGCTCCACTACTGATGTGTATTCTTAAACCTGAGGGAGGAATTATTAATTATTAAGGGGAAAATAATACATTTTGTATAACCCCCTCATCACAATTACCGTAATTCCTTAATTGGTAGCCCTTGTTAAAGATAAACAATTTAGAAATTATTGAATGAAGCTTTTAGTTACAGATATGTTTTTTTTTTAATCTTATACACATTATATTGCATAGCCTTTTTGTTTGATCTAACTTCGCAAGTCGGTTTTTGATATGATCTCTCTCTATAATGTTTTGCATTAAAGGATGCTCCCACTTCTTTTTCATTATACGCTGGAGGTCCAACCTGTGAGTGGTCTGATGTGGACTCTGCTGCTTCTCTTTGCATGGTACTGTTATCGGGTGGGGTCTGACCTTCCGCTTCCTGGGAGACCCCACGCAGGAAAGCTCAGCTCCGGCTCGTGCCGATCCATGCCATCTCGAGCCAGCAGTATTACAGAATCGGAGTGCAGCACACCATCCAAAACAGTAAGCAGCTATCAGGTTACGCCTTGCATCCCAATGGAGACAAAGGAAGATGAGCAGCAGGGACGGGCCTACCTATCTCTGGTGCTGAACCATGCCTTTTTCCCAGCTCACTCGTCTGCTAGATGCAGGAAACTTTACGCAGCCTTGCAAGAGTATGCCAAACGCTACAGCTGGGTGGGAATGGGGCGTATCCACAAGGGGCTCCGTGAGCAGGTAAGCCTATTGATTTAGAAATATATCTATCTAAAAGGCAAGCAATGACACACTTTGTTATGGAAGCCTATTTGGGACTTTATTAAAATGAAAATGTAAACTTGAAAATTAAAATGCCATTCCACTTTCCACATATCTGTGTTATTTGAGTCAAAATGTAAATGAAAATGCAATAATCCCTTTACATATCTTTATAATCTTATAGGCTTCCATACTTTGTAATAAAAAACAAACAAACAAACCAATGTTAAGAAAATAAATGTGTATTCAAATTTCAAATGAAAAATACAGGCAAGGTCATTTATTTTTGAAGCACATTTTATGTACATATACAGGTCAAATTGGTTTACATAGCACAAGCTGGAACATACAAAGCAAGGAATAAAATAATAAGAATAAAATCAAAACAATGTATATTTTACAAGAGTTAAAATAAATAGATTTTACTAAGAAGGAATGCAATGCAACTGCAGTAAAATTAGGCAAAAAACATTAAGAGAATCTGGATTTAACTGTGTTAGAGTTAGTCTCTATTTATTGCATAGAAAGTTGTTCCACTTTCTTTTGTTTTTGACTCTGCCGACGGTTCACAGACCTTTTCTAGAATAACTGAACGGTCTAGAAAGTTCATTCTGCAACAGACATTTTAGTGACTTTTAGGTGAACAACAGTAATGTAAAAATAAAAGGGCAATGATCTGACAATTGATATGATTTTTTCAAATGTTTTTGGTCTTTGTTAGAAGTCTACCAGCAACATGCTGAATGAACTGCAGTTGTCATACCACGTTTTAGAGAGACCTGGTAGAATACCATTACTTGCCTACACACATTAATATGTCATTCATATGAAGAAGTGATTTGATGGGGCTGTTGGATCAAAATGACATGACACCATGATCTCTGCCTTGGTCCTTAGTTCTCACAGACAGGGACTTGCTGTGTGCTAACTTTCCCTTTTAGCACCGAAGGAAATTAGCTCAGTTTTGCTTTTAATTTGTGAATTTAAATGTATAATTTGAAATTAAAGATTTATTATCAAAGTATACATATAATTTTAAAATAAATATTTATTTTCAAAATAAATATATAATTTGGTAGCTAGATGTGGGAAATCACATGCAAATTAGCCCTGATGTCTATGAGTTCTACGTAATCAGTGATGTAATGAAGAACTACATACTTGGTGTAAACTGGTAGCAAGGCCAAATCTGCATGCTTAAACTCTGCTGTTACACCAGTAAGAAATCCCCTATGCACCATGACGAGTTTACTTGCACAAGTTTTGGTACAAAGGTTTGGTAAAGAAGCTAAGTAAAACTAAATTCAGAATGTCAAGTGACAAACCAAAGTCCTCAGGACATCAACAAATCCAGCAATTAAGAGGGAAGAATCAGGCCCAGAATGTGGGATAGGGATGTAGAGGGCAAACAGGAAAGAAAGAGGGAAGAATCAGGCCCAGAATGTGGGATAGGGATGTAGAGGGCAAACAGGAAAGAAAGAGGGAAGAATCAGGCCCAGAATGTGGGATAGGGATGTAGAGGGCAAACAGGAAAGAAAGTGATCAGAGAACATCAGCAGGCAAGGTGAATTGGTAATCAACTAATGAAAAGGTTTGTCGCTTTCTTTAGTCAAAGACATTGACAAGGCAACTAAAGTTGAAAAAATAACTAAAGAATACATTTTAAAAAAGCATTGAAAAAAGCCATAACAGAGAAGATGCATACAGTATCAGGGATGAACTAGATTAAAGAACTGTCTGACCAAACTGAGGAGAAATCAGAAGAAGGACAGACTTCTTGCTATTTACCGAAACATCGGCAAAAAAACAAAAATGACTAAACAGGAACTTGTACAATCCACAATTCCTCCGGACATTCAACCAAACGAGAGACCAGGAATACAAAGGAACATCAGCCCCATCAAAAAGTAAAGAGGTGCAGTCAGATTAATTCAAGTAACATTAGCCAGTCTCCTTGACGGACAAAGCTGCATGATGATGATGTCAATAGTCAAAAAATGACTTTGACCTTACCATAGCAAAGGTGATATACCATACCTCACCTCATAAAGCAGACATGTTAGTCTTGACAGTGTCTGGAACATATTAGAATTATATTGTACCAAAATCAATTGTCAAAACCTGAAAAACTATACATTTCTAGCTTTGGCAAACACATTTGGTTCGTTACGATAAAATATATTGTGGGATGCATTGGATTTTTTCAAAGGATCAGAGCTTATCTGGTTGTCTAATCTTGGAAATTCAGGTTCAATTGAATGATCGCTCTGCAATTCAAAGACCTCACCTCTTCTACCTGCCAGATGTCCCAAGTATTCCATTTTTCCCACAAGATGCTCATCGTCATGACATAGAGGTCTTGGAGACTAATTACGCAGTAATCCGCTCTGAGTTCTGGGCCGTTTTTCAGAGGGGCACAGAATCAAAGTTGGGGTGGACCTTCCCAGGACCAAAGGTACAGAAAAACTGTATTAATAATCCTTCTAATGACTTACCTACACATACTTATACTTAAGTTAATTAATTCATCTATGTTTTCATTTAACTATGTGCGTGGACAACATTTTTATTTCAAAAGTGTGTGTGTGTGTGCGTGTGGGGGGGGGGGCACAGTTAGAACTTGTTTTTTGTATATATAACGTTGTGTAAAAAGTGATTGCATATGTGTTTAATGCAGTCAATGTCTCTTTCAGGGCCAGGCAGTGTTTCCTCTCTATAGTGCAGGTCTCCGTGTGGGGGCAAACTGTCGATCCTGCCCCTGCACCTACCGCACACTTCTATCTCTCCGTACTTTTATAAACAGCAACTCTTTGGGGGCTGCTGGATTCTGGGTGTTATGGCCTGGGACATCATTAAGTGGATCATATGGCTCTACCAACACACGCCTCCGCTGTCATCTGGGTGAGTTAGGGCTTTCTAAAGTCATACTTTTCCTTTTACTGTCAGAAATGGAATATTGTGAAAGACACATGAAATCCTTTATAAGCTGTGCAGCCAGTAGACAATGGGAATCTGGGGAGTTGTAACCTTTCTGCCATTGACTTATAATTTGCTATTAAACACTGTTGCGTCCTTCCCTATTTGCCCTTGACTGGTCACAAACCAGTCACTGCTAGCCACTTGGCTGTGGGCCAAATATTTCAAACTTTAAATGTGCTACAGTGTAGTTGGTCAGATTACTTGTCTGTTCTTCTAACCAACAGTGACCTAAACTCAAACTAGCTTACTTGACTAAAAAAACTAAAGACTCACACCACTCCTCATCTCTCCTAACAAACCTCAAATCTTGTTTCAACACTAACATGACCTGTTAAATAACACTACTGGCAGGTACAATATATTAAGTATGAATTGTGGCACTTATAACAATGTTATTGATTTTATCAAGGCAATCAAAGAAGTGCTTACTAAAGAGAAATCTGGAACTATCAGGATGCTGCCCTACCAGTGTCAAGCTGGATCTCATCCTCTGACTAGCACTGATGGCTGCTCTGCTCGGCTTTTTGGGATTTCTTTCTTTCAAAGACATCTTGAATGTTCTGGTTTCTTTTCATACTGTAATACTTGCATAATGCATGTCACTTTATATCTTGCACAATACATTTAATTATGTATGCATGAATAAATGTGAAATGTGACAATGATATAATGTCCATTATGCCATGAGCACTTCAAAAACCAATATTTAGAGTAGATTTGGGTTGAGAGCAGATACGTTATTGGGGTTTTTAAGTGGGCACCATCCATCCCTGATGTTTTGTTAATTTAAGCCCAAGACACCTTCAGAAGGCTTAACAGTGAGCAATGATGTTTCAGAGTCTATATCTGCTCTCGACACGACCAGATAATCGAAAAGAAGAAATACCATGTACACACCTCCAACTGCTGGCTTGCAACATGGAACGCTCAGACAGTTGAGATAGTGCTCTTACAATGCAACCCTAACTAAGCTCATGACATATGAATGCTGTAGCGGATCCCGCCAAAAGATGGTCACTTTAACTAATTATCTGAAGTTTTATTATGCTTCCGTAAATACGTTCCAATTCCTTACAACAATCAACGTAAGAGCTGGTGACAAAGACATACAGTACGTTAGCTAACAAATCTGTCCAAACACTTATACAATTTATATAATGTCAATGAAATACAATCTAGAAATGCACACGAGCTACACATTTAAAATCACAATAAAAAGGTACTAAACGTACGAATCTTGTGCCTCTTCGGGGGATGCTAAACCTTAATATACTTAATGTGGTACGCCTCGTTAACCCTTTATACGGGCTCTGATAGCCGTGTGCTGTTTAAGAAAGCACGTGGGAATGAGCAGTCCTTTTATCCTACTTCCGGGGCACACCCTTCCTTATAAACGCCCATCAATTAAGGACTGGAACAATATCTCCGAACAAGCAGGTAAGTATTCTAACATTACATTTTAGACACAGGTAACACATATCACCACCATTAATATTCACCAGATTATTACTTTAGTTAATTTAAGTGACTTAACAGTTGTGGGTCCATTACAAATACCTTATACAAAATACCCACGTCCAACTGCTGGCTTGAAGCATGTCAGTGTAACTCTGGTCTTTCCCTATTCTGTTCCGGCTGGCTTGGTAAAATCACGCTCTGCAGGAAAGCTTACCTTTAGCCTATACCTTAGTCCACCCCTGAGATTAAATTACTTTCTTTGGTTTTTCAACACGATGTTCTTCACTAATGCGCCCATACATTGGATCCTTCATTTTCAGCCACAGCCACAGCCACTGGTCATTTCTTTCTGTTATATCTGACAAAGCTTTTATGGTCTGGCGCAAATTTTTTGTTGCAGATCCCTATTTCCTTAACGGGGCCCTATTATGCTCATTTTTTATGTTCATCCCTTTGTTTAGGAGTTCTACTAAAATAGGTGCACGCGTTTTAATGTTCAATAAACAATTGAACCCCCCCTCCCCCGACGAGCCCAGTCTGCTGTGATTGGTCAGCTGGGACAAACGAAGGGAATTTGCCTTCGCGCTGACGAAAACAGCGATTTCTCAACATGGCAAAACCACCTGGCCTCTGCTCTGACTGGCTCTGTTTGAGGGCGTGCCAAACATTATTCAAATGTGTGACTTAGTGACGTAGATAAGTTACGGAAGAAAATGCTGGACTACAACCGAGGCTCTTCAGGCAGTTCAGGAGCAGTGTTTTCTGTGAGAGAGAGTAGCTCCCTTTGGCGTGGACTATGGGCTTTGTAACTTTTCAGACCTTTTAAATGCACAAAAATCTATATAACATACTTAAGGAAAGGGAAAACCCCCAAAAACATAATAGGGCCCCTTTAAGAATAGCGTGTACACGCTATTATCTTGACTTCTAAAATTCGTCTTGAATTAGCCTGATTGCATTGAATTTACCTTTATGGAACCTTTTTAGCGCCAACCGATTTGTTAGGTTACTTGAAGTCAGGTTTAGGACTTTAATGTCGACTTTTCTTAGCACACTTTTTGGAACGAGCCTCTGCTCTCATTGCCGGTCACAAAACCGTTCACAGGACAGGATTTGGCCTCTCCGACACAACGAGATATTTAACCTGCAATATATTCAGTTAGGCGGTGCGAGGTATCGGCAACACGTCTTTGACTGTCACAGATCGTGTCATGTGCAGTTCACACTACATGATCGTCGCTCACGGGCGTGCGCAACGAAATGGTTCCGATTTGTCTGCAATTTCAAGAAACTGGTCAGCAAGCAGAAAATAAGGCTAAACTTGTCTAGTGTGAACGTACAATACTTGTCTCACAATGATCTGCCAGCTTTACTGGAACACCTCTGCTCACACATTTCAGTGGCAATTTCTAAGATTTGTTAATATAGCAACATAAGGTATTTGAAGTCTTTGCAGTATTATCAAAAAGTAGAAAAGCAATAAATTGGCAAAATGTTGGGTGAGGCATAAACAAAACAGAGTAGGCATATATTATTTACAGTGCCAGGGGTGTAAATATTTCAAAGCCTATTCCTGAAATCTGTTATTACCTCACTTACGTAAACTGAAGATTCAGAAATATTTTTATATAATTTGGGCTAGTAAGCTAAAGCAATAATTATTACATTTATTGTAATTTCAAAAACCCATTATAACATTTAGGAACATTGTACTACACCATCTAGCCACCATCAGATGTAGATTTGCTACTAGGGGGACCTTTTGGTCGTTTGCCCACATCATATTTCAATTTAGTGAAAAGTATGAATGTTTGGGAGTATTATTGCATAATCTGCTCATGCCGCTCTAGGTCTGCAGAGCCTGCCTCAATGTGAGCTGGTGGTGGGAGGGGAACCTCAGTGCTGGTCAGAAGGACATTGCCTACTCGTGGATGACTCCTTCCTTCACACAGTCTCGCACAAAGGTTAGTCAACACAGCAAGAAGGGGATTCCACCATGTGCATTTCTCCCACATAATGCTTAATGATGGCCTTAAAGATTACTGCTTTACTAAAACTGCATGGTGAATTTGTTGCATTACCACAAACAAAGAGCAGCCCAAACTAGGGCTGTGAGGATTTTCTTTTTTTTTCAAATATAATTTTAAATGATACAATTATCAGACTTGCAAAGTTTGACGTTGAAAGGTGAGAGAGTTAAAAGACCACACTGTCTACAGCTCAAATTGTTCTTACAAATGTGGTGGCCATGCACATTCCTTATGAGTCATCTTATTCATTACCATTGGATCAGACGCATATACATCTGAGGATTTAACCATTTATTGCAATGAGGAAATACAATTTTGATTGGGCATTACAGGATATGCTCTCTTACTAGTAGTAATACAATTGTCATGCCAGTAACACAAATAATTTTTACGAATAACATGACTTATGTGTGAATGCTAGTTTCTATGTAGTAATTTAATGTGACAGTAACACAAATTATTTTAACGTGATAACAGGATTACTAAACTGTAAAAAGGGTTTAAAGAGTGAAGAGTTTTCATTTTATTTGTTGGCCAACCAGGAGAGGTTCTCAGAGCTCTTGCAAGGCATTTTAATAAGCAACTCTACATTTTGATGGAAAAAATAAGGCTCCTTTCAATTTTGGAGGATTTAGCTTAGAAAAAAACAATCGCTAGGTCAGTTTCTAAATGGAAACTGCATGGTCAATAGTTACTTGGAGGATATCACCCCTACTGATTGTAGTTGCGGCAACTATCTACCGAGAAAAATGCTTTTCGATTGCCAGAGTATAACCTCTATCTTGTTTACAGTCCAGGTTATTAGCATGTGCGAGGAATGTGTATAGTCCAAGTAGTGCGACAATTCGAAAAAAGCATAGAATCACCAAAACAGAAATCAAAATGACTGAAGTCTCTAGGGTCAAACCAGCACTGGTGCCAATGAAGTCTCTAGGGTCAAACCAGTACTGGTACCACTCCCCCATCTTACAGCCGCATACAAGACAGCACCTGCTACCACATACAAGACAGCACCTGCTACCACATACAAGATAGCACCTGCTACCACAGACTGGTAGAACATCCTCAGCAATACACCAAAGGACCTGAGCTTTCTCAAGAAGCAGAATCGGCTCTGTGTTTTTGTAGAGGACATTGGTATTGGTGCCCCACTCCAGCCTCTTCAAGATGAACGTCCAGGTACTTGTAGGATTCAACAATCCACATACCCTCCCACCCCCCTCGCACTTCACTTGCACTTGCAACAACTTTGTGTTGTTGGCTGCACTACAGGTCTCAGTTGTTCAGGGCCTAGTAACTATGTTACTTTACCGATTACTCTTAAAAGTAATGCGTTACTAACATTAGTAACTTTTGCGTTTCCCAATTTACTCAAACTCTTAAGTTTTTCATCCCACACTGCCAACTTGTGATCGTTCTGTGGTAGGCCTACTTTCTATTTGCCAATAGGCCCCGATATACATATATTTTAAAACAGCAACACAAACAATAATCTAATAAACCATAAACCACACAAAATATTTGTTAAATGTATTTATTGTAGTCTCAAATGGCCAAACAACAAGCCTCAAATCTCACGGCTTGCATTCCCAGCTCAAAATAATATTCCCACATTCAAAGCGGACGAAATAAAATGATATGTGTGGTGCCGGGAGCCACCCCGGGACCCTCCAGCACCATGCGACCCAGCCGAGGTCACCTGACCCGGGCAACACGGTCCAGGACCATGGACAGCTCCGACTGAGGAGGAAACCCAGGTCGCCAGGTCCAAGGTGCAGCCAGGGATTCCAGCACCATGGACACCGACCTCACCCCCACCTGCCCAGGAGCCTGGTTAAACCCTCAGCCAATTACCCAGCTGTGGCTCATTGGGATAATGGTCTACAGACTACAAGAAGGGCTGAGGCCACAAGGGTGGGGTGGAAAAACTAACCCCATGTGTGTGTTTCCCCAGAGAGTGACACCGAGACCCATGGCCTGAGGAAGGCCACTGAAACAGAAGCCAGGGTTTCCACCCCGCAGCCAGATGGCCGACCTCCCGGCCCGCCGCATCTTGGAGCGAGTGGTGATGGACAAGTTTCTACGCACCCTGCCCTACGACGCCAAGAAACTGGTAAGACAGCATGCGCCAGGCAGTCCCCCGGAGATGGTGGACCTGGTGGAGAGGGTTGAGAATACACAGCAGTTAATTCAGACAACCCTCCGGGCCCCTGCTGGAAGAAGGAACCAGGACAGGGTTCTCCACGGCCCCACCGGGTTCCCCCAGAGGCCATCGGCGGCAAGAGCGAACCCCCCTTGGAGAGGAGCCCGGGCATCGCCGGCTGACGTATCCATGCCAACAGAACCCGGGGCGGTTGACGCACGATCCACACCCCGATGCCCGATGCGTTTAAGGAGCCCAGGGGAAGTGGATAGTCCCAGCGGGGGTGGTACCAGACCTGCCGGTGCCACTCCTACTCGGACGGAACTGCCCCGGGTTCGACCAACTATACCAGGCTGCCTGCGCAAAACGGGCCCGGCTCCGAACCACACGGCATCAGCCACGGCAGAGGAGAGGCCGAATGGCCCACGATGCGGACCCCCCACCAGAGCTGTACATGGCATGGCTAAATGAGCAGGGCGACGCTGGGGAGGCCGATGGAGAAGGTGAGGTCCCTATTGAATTAACCCTGTCTGATTTCTCGCCCCAGATATTGCCCCGAGGCCGTTTTAGCACGGCTCAGCATGAAGACGGAAACCTCCAACATGCATGGGCCCAGGTGCACGTTATAAAAGGGGTTCCCCCGCACCGAGGGACCGCCACCCCAGGGATACTTCGCAGTGCAGAAAGGCATCCTCTACTACCACGCCTACCGGAACGGCGAGGAGAAGGTGCTGTTGGTGGTCCCACGAGCCTATGTGCAACAGGTGCTGACGCTGGCACACTCGCATATCCTGGGAGCTCACCTGGGCCAAAAGAAGACCACAGAGCGGGTAGTGGAGCAGTTCCATTGGCCGGGACTCCGCCGAGATGTGGAACGGTTTTGCCAAGCCTGTCCCACCTGCCAGCACGTCTCCCTGGTCCGACCTCCGCCAGCCCCGTTGATCCCCTTGCCAATCATCGGAACCCCATTCGAAAGGATTGGCCTAGACCTTGTAGGGCCTCTTCCCCGCTCTGCCCGAGGGCAACAGTACCTCCTAGTCATCATGGACTACGCCACCCACTACCCCGAAGCTGTCCCGTTGCGCACCGCGACGTCCAAAGCCATTGCAAGGGAGTGGGTGCAGCTGGTGAGTCGAGTGGGCCTGCCAAAGGAAATCCTGACTGACCAGGGCACCCCGTTTGTGTCCAAAATCATGGCGGATGTGTGCCGGCTACTCAACATCAAACACCTCCGCACGTCCGTCTACCATCCCCAAACGGACGGATTGGTCGAACGTTTCAACCAGACCCTGAAGCGCATGCTGAGAAAGGTGGTTGCCGAAGACGGCCGAGACTGGGACCAGCTCCTTCCCTACGTGTTGTTTGCCATACGGGAAGTACCAAAGACCTCCACGGGGTTCTCCCCGTTTGAGCTGCTCTACGGCCGACGTCCCAGGGGCCTTCTTGACCTGGCTAAAGAGGTCTGGGAAGAGCAACCAGCTCCGCACCGCAGCCTCATTGAGCATGTGCAGGAGATGAAGACCCGCATCGATCGAGTTATGCCCATCGTGCGGCAGCACATGGAGGAGGCCCAGCAGGCACAACGAAGCACATACAACCGCCCTGCCTAGGCCAGAGAGTTCCGACCGGGGGACCGGGTGCTGTTGCTGGTCCCCACCACAGAAAACAAGTTTCTGGCTTCCTGGCAGGGGCCGTACACCATACGGGAGAAGGCTGGCCCGGTGAACTACCTAGTGGAGCAGCCTGGCCGACGGCGACCGCAGCAGATATATCACGTCAACCGTCTCAAGAAATGGGTGGCAGGCCCACCCGCCGAACCCGTGGCATTACTGTCAACAATGCCAGAGGGCCTCAAAGGGGAACCGGTGCAACTCGGAGAAGGTCTCAGCCCTTGCCAAACGCAGCAAGCGAAGGAGCTGACCCAACAATTCCGGGACGTGTTCTGTGAGCACCCAAGCCGAACGAACGTGGTGGAGCACCGCATCAACACCCCGCCAGGGACGGTAATCCACTTACGGCCCTACCGGGTACCTGAGGCGCAGCGGGCGGCAATCGAAAGGGAGGTGCAGAAGATGTTGGACCTGGGAGTCATCGAGGAGGCCTGTAGCCCATGGTCCAACCCAATTGTGACGGTACCCAAACCTGACGAAAGCCTCCGCTTCTGCAACGACCTCCGGCGATTGAATGCCGTCTCCGACTTCGATGCATATCCCATGCCACGAGCGGACGAGCTCATCGAGCGTCTGGGAGAGGCCCGCTACATCACCACGCTGGACCTCACAAAAGGATACTGGCCGGCCAGTTTCAGTACACGGTGTTGCCATTCGGTCTCCATGGGGCCCCAGCTACGTTCCAGATACTGATGGATAAGGTACTCCAGCCCCTTCACCACTTTGCTGGCGCCTACATTGACGATGTGGTAATACACTCCAACACTTGGGAGGAACATCTGTGCCACGTCCGACAAGTGCTGGAAGCTCTCAGACAAGCCGGGCTCACTGCCAACCCTGCCAAGTGCTGTGTGGCCCAAGATGAAGCCCAGTACCTGGGCTACACTATTGGCCGGGGCCTTCTGAAACCCCAGGAAAGGAAGATTGAGGCAGTGAGGAATTGGCAGCAGCCCACAACTAAGAAGCAGGTGCGGGCCTTCCTAGGACTGGCAGGCTATTACCGATGCTTCATCCCCAACTTCTCCTGCACAGCAGCACCCCTGTCAGACCTTACCCGAAAGGGGCAACCGGAGAAGGTGAGATGGGGACCAGGAGAGGAGGGGGCGTTCCAGCAGCTGAAGGTGGCTCTGTGCTCAAGACCGGTCTTGCATGCCCCGGACTTCTCCCGACCATTCCTGGTGCACACAGACGCCTCGGAGACGGGGTTGGGGGCGGTCCTCTCACAGAAGTTCGAAGCAGAGGAACATCCTGTGGCTTACATCAGCCGCAAACTGATATGGCCCGATATGCCACGGTGGAACGGGAGGCACTGGCCGTTTAGTGGGCTGTGACATCGCTGAAATACTACCTGTTGGGAAGGCAGTTCACTCTGGTCACAGACCACGCGCCGCTGCAGTGGATGGCCCGGGAGAAGGACCACAACTCCAAGGTGACACGATGGTTCCACTCGCTCCAGCCATACTCCTTCCAGGTGACGCACCGGGCTGGAGCCCTGCATGGCAACGCAGATAGTCTGTCGCATCAGCATGCGCTGGGGGTGTGTCTGCACCGTGAGGGTAAGGTGTCTCAAAGGGGGGGGGACTGTGGTGCCGGGGGCCACCCCGGGACCCTCCAGCACCGTGCGACCCGGCCGAGGTCACCTGACCTGGACAACACGGTCCAGGACCATGGACAGCTCCGACTGAGGAGGAAACCCAGGTCGCCAGGTCCAAGGTGCAGCTAGGGATTCCAGCACCATGGACACCGACCTGACCCCCACCTGCCCAGGAACCTGGTTAAACCCTCAGCCAATTACCCAGCTGTGGCTCATTGGGATAATGGTCTACAGACTACAAAAAGGGCTGAGGCCACAAGGGAGGGGTGGAAAAACTAACCCCATGTGTTTGTTTCCCCAGAGAGTGACACCGAGGCCCATGGCCTGAGGAAGGCCACTGAAACAGAAGGACGCTAAAACTACCTGATTTCTTGTTGAGCCTTACCTTCGTCTACTTTTATTGTTTAATTCTGGGGCCAAGCATTTTCGGTCCTGAACAAGACTTCAGTTCTCAGTTTGTTATTAAAAGCCTCTTCTTTGTCCTGCAACCAGCTCTCTGTCTCCTCTGTTTCCAGCCTACCGGGCGAGCGGTACCACATATTTTTCACAAAATTCTCAGCAATGAACGTTATTTAAGTTTAAGGTAACAATATATTTCCCGTACTGTTTGTGTCCGAGCCACCCTCCAGATCAGCCTAGCAAACAGTAAGTTTTGTTCAAGCTGGTATCGCTGCTGTGACTTTAGCTAGCCAGTATGCCAAGTTTACCTAGCTAACAACTACAAGTACAACCACTAAAGTCGAGCGCTTAGCAAACGTTCATTACCAGTTTAGTTACCACAGTTTCCTCCAGAACCAAAACGTAGAAATCTTAGGAAACAATACAAATTTAAATAACATTAGCAAACCCTAAATAGCATGTGTGGTTCGCTGTAACCTTCTTCCTCACGCTAATGAAATAACATTGAGGGGGCATAAGAAGGGGGGCTATACAGAACGGTGAGCACCCGAACTGCACGCAGACATATAAACAGGACAGAGTCACGTTTTACCATAAACAGTAAAGAGTGACCAGGAGGCAAAATAAAATACACTTTTGTTATCGGTAAAATGAGGAAAATAACAGTAACTAGTAACGGACCCATTTAAATTTTCAGTAACTGTATTCAGTTATTCAAATGTGAATAATAATGCACTTTACTAGTTACCGCGAATAGTAGTGAAATTACGGTAACACGTTACTTTGTAATGCGTTAGTCCCAACACTGGATCTATGTCAAAAGATCCCTTAAAGATCTGTGGTGCTCGGGGTTAACACCACATCATGACATACCAGAGGTCCCCAGTTTGAATCCCGACATAGGCTCAGCTTTCTGATTGATTGTTGCAAGGTCACACTACTGCATCAGTGAGATTACCATATTTATTTGCTTACATTATTCTCAAAGAGGGTTCTCTGCCGGAAAACGGTGGAGTGCTCTCTCCGGGTTGGGAGTGAGTTGCTGCCCCTAGCGAGGGAGTTCAAGTATCTCGAGATCTTGTTCACGAGTGAGGGGAAAAATGGAGCGTAAGATTGACAGGCGGATTGGTGCAGCATCAGCAGTAATGCGGGCGTTGTACCGGACCGTTGTGGTGAAGAAGGAGCTGAGCCAAAAGGCGACGCTCGCGATTTACCAGTCGGTCTACGTTCCAACCCTCACCTATGGTCATGAGCTTTGGGTAGTGACCGAAAGAATAAGGTCGCGAGTACAAGTGGCTGAAATCTGTTTCCTCCGTAGGGTGGCTGGGCTCAGCCTTAGGGATAGGGTAAAGAGCTCGGTCATCCGGAGGGAGCTCGGAGTAGAGCCGCTGCTCCTTCGCGTCGAAAGGAGCCAGATGAGGTGGTTCGGGCATCTGATTAGGATGCTTTCTGGGCGCCTCCCGTTGGAGGTTTTCTGGGGACGCCCTACTGTTAGGAGACCCCGGGGTAGACCCAGATCACACGGGCGAGATTATATATCTTGTCTGGCCTGGGAACGGCTCGGGATCCTCCAGGGGGAGCTGAAAAGCGTTGCTGGGGATAGGGATGTCTGGACTACCCTTCTTAGCCTGCTGCCACCACGACCAGGCCCCCGGATAAGCGGTGGAAAATGGGTGGATGAATGGATGGATTCTCAAAGATTGGCGATTACCAATGTTGTTGCTTACCAGGGATTTCCAAAACAGAGGCGTCATGCAAGGGCGTAGGAGCGAGTTTAGGATCGGGGACACATTTGCGGAGGTGAAGATTAGTTTTTTTATATAATCTTTAAAATGTGTTTAAATTGACTTTGGGGTATATGGAAAGTATCACCCATGAATTAAAGAAATGTTACTGCTACAAAAGCTAGTAAATTTCTTTGCACATTTTTGCTCTTTGCAGCTATTGCAACTGCTGTTTGGTCAATTAAAAGACAGTGCATAGATATGACGTTTCTAAATTGATTTCAGTTGATTGATTTGATCTGCAGACGAACGTAGTTTCCAGGTAGGATGGTAAGATGGGAGCAGTTCAGTGAGGTAGGGAGGGGCCAAATTGTGTAAAGCTTTGTTGGTGAGGAGAAGGATTTTCTAGGTGATGCGCAGGCTGACCGGAAGCCAGTGAAGATTAAAGAGTACGGGGGTTATGTGCGCAGAAGATTTTGGAGAGGTGAGAAGACGAGCAGCAGAGTTTTGAACCAGTTGGAGTTCATGGAGGGAGGTTGCGCTGATGCCGAAAAGAAGTGAGTTGCAGTAATCAAGACGGGAGAAGATGAAGAAGTGAATGAGTTTGGCAGCTGCACTCTGGGAAAGGGATGGTCGGATTTTAGCAATGTTTCTAAGATCGAAGAAGGATATTTGACCATGTTATTGATATGAGAGTTAAACTAAAGAGTGGAATCCATTAATACACCAAGATTGCATGCTAAAGGGGAGGGGGAAACTGTAAGACGATCAATGGAGATTGAGATATTGCCAACTTTAGTTAGGGTGTGTTTGGTGCCAATTAAGAGGAGTTCCGTTTTATTGCTGTTCAGTTTGAGATAGTTTTCCTGCATCCAGTGGTTGATTGTAGATAAGCAGTGTTCAATACAGGCAAGTGGAGGATTATCGAGTGAAGTTGTGCTGATGTAGGTCTGTGTGTCATCAGCATAGTAGTGGAAATTGAAGTTGAAATGTCTGATAATTTGACCAAGAGGAAGGATATAGATTATGAACAGGAGGGGCCCCAGGACGGAGCCCTGTGTGACTGGGGACGTATCAGAAGTGAATCCATTAAGTGATATGAATTGATGTCTGTTTGTGAGATATGACTGAAGAAGAGAGTGCAGTGCCCTCAACACCCAACGATTGCAGCCTAGAAATAAGTAGTGTGTGACACAGTGTCAAAGGCTGCACTAAGGTCTAACAGGATGAGGATGTTGAGGGCCCCAGCATCAGCGGAGGTGAGGAGATTATTGGTAACCTTAATAAGTGCAGTTTCTGTGCTGTGGAGTGTCCGAAAACCAGACTGAAGGGGTTCAAACAAATTATTGGCAGTTACAACAATTTCTAACTGAGATGCAATAATGCGTTCCAAGGTATTTGCAAAAAAGGGTAAGTTAGATACAGGGCGGTAGTTTTCAAGAATGGTTGTGTCTAGGCCGGATTTTCTCAGAGTAACCCTAAGACACTCTGGAAGACTATTAGTCAGTGAAATTACAAATCTATTACGTCAGGGTTACCTAACTCAATTGTTTACAACAATTTAGTTATAGTAAACAAAGAACATATTGTAGATTCTTTTAATGAGCACTATGCAAAAGCATAGTTGATCATTCTGAGTGTCCTACTACTCATTTTGTAGTTACTGCGGAGCATAATAGGTTGACTCCTTTTAGCTTCTCGTTACAACCAGTAACTGAACTGGAATTCTAGACGAGTTACTCAAAATCAACACAAAAAAAATCTGCAGGTTCTGATTATATTGACCCCTTCTTTGTTCAACTAGCCGCCTATATATTACCTATCCCCATTACATACTGCATTTATTTAACTTTTCGCTCCAAACAGCAGAAATTCCTTTCGATTGGAAATCCTCTCTTGTCACTCCTCTCTTTAAAGGGGGTGACAAAACTAATCGTAACTGTTACAGAACTATTTCAATGTTGCCTTGTCTCTCTAAGATATTTGAATCCTTTGTAAATAAGCAAATTAAGTCTTACTTGGAGCGATAAAACATTCTTAGTGACTCTCAACTAGGTTTTCGCTCAGGGCATGGATGTGGATGTGCATTGAAGGTTCTAAGTTATATCTTTGTTGGCAGTGATATTTTGTGCAGCAATATTTATTGATTTGTGTAAAGCTTTTGATACTGTCGACCACTCACTTATGTTGCATAGGCTGTATAACATTGGGTTTAATAATGGCGCCTCCAATTGGGTACGGAATAATCTTGATAATAGATTGCAGAGAGTGAAATCTGACTGCTTGACATCACGCACTTCATTGTTGACTAAGGGTGTGCCTCAAGGGTGTATTTTAGGTCCTGTTCTACTCTCCGTTTCTATAAATAATATAACACAAGATTTAGTTAATTGTCAGGCTCATCTTTAAGCTGATGACACTTTCTTTATGCAGTCGGACCCTCCTTATCTTCAGTTTCACACAATTGAGTTTCAATCAAATTCAAAATAAACTGACTGATTTGCGTCTCTTGCTTAATGAAGACAAAACTAAAATGATGACTTCTCAACAGCCTAATTTTGTTGGTACCGATCTTAACATATCCACTTCCAGGAACTTTATTAGATCATGTATGCGACTACAAATATCTCGGAATCTGGCTGGATAGAGCTGTAACATTTAATACACACATTGCAAACTTCAGGCTAAAGTTAAATCCAAAATTGGCTTCCTTTATCATAGTAAGTCCTGCTTTAGTCCCTCAGTTAAACTCACTATGGTTCAGACTTTACTACTCCCTATCTTTGACTATGCTGATGTTGTTTACAAAGTACCCTCTAAATCAGCGCTTAGCAAATTGGAAGCCTTGTATCACTCAGCTATTAGATTTGCCACAGCACAGATTTACAAAGCTCATCATTGTCGGCTTTATATAGGATGGCCATCCCTACAAACTAGGTGTATGGCTCATTGGTATAGGTTCATGTATAGGACGTTAAAATGGAAAACGCCACCTTACTTACGGTGTCTTTTATATAGAGTAGGCTCTTCTTATAATCTTAGCTCAAATCACGTAATCATCCTGACTGTCCCAAGATTGAATAAGGCTGCAAGACGCAACTCATTCCAGTACTTAGCACCTCTTGACTGGAACGACTTGCAGCACAAACTGAAATTAAATAGCTTTGTCTCTCAAGGTGGTTTTAAAAGGTCTGATTCACTAATTTTTGATATATTCCTGTACTTGTCTGACTTGATAATTGTTTATGCCAACTGCTAATTTTTTATTTCATTTTATTTGTTGTATTGTTTGTATATGTACTGTGCATATATTTTGCGTGTTGTCATGTTGTCTGCCACTCGGACCAGGTCGTCACTGTAAAAGAGAATCCGTTCTCAGCTGACTTATCTGGTTAAATAAAGTGATATTTATTATAATGTTGTACTGTTGGTGTTTTTTTATTTATGAGTTTCCCACTTCAGACACTATGTTTCAATGTCAAATAATGAGACATTGACGCAGTTAACAACTGGTGTTCGGCGTAGCCAAGACAGTCAGTTTACGAACGTAACAACATGCAAATACATAACATCAAGGAAAATATGGATAATACAAGGATATATGAGGCCAATGTCTTATGAATACGTTTGCATATCCTGGAAATCACCCAATGGGTACAGAAAAAAAATCAATGCAGTGCAATAAACTGCAGCATCAAAATACCACTAGGTGGCAATATACCCTCATGTATATTGCAGTATTAAATAATCATTTAATATTGAATATTAAAGTATGTACTTTGTAATCACATGTTTCTAATGTACCCACATGTATTTAATGTACTATTTGCCTAACATCCCTTATAATTTTAATTCTGAACAATAAATCCATCATTGACGCTTCATTGGCATTTTCTTTGGTTACTCATGACTTTCATTTTTTTTAATCTGACAAAACAAAACTGAAATATCAGATTCTAGACCCACCTATTCACTCGACCTGTTTGACAGTGTGGATAATTCTAAACATAGATCTAAATCAGAAATCAGAGATCTAAATCTAGATCAGCTACTCAGTGTTTTCTCATCCTTAAAAGTGCTATGCTAGTTGTGATGTTATGTTTTTGGTTACTTTGCTGCAGTGGGACCTAGATAACCTTCAATAAAAGTTGTTTTATTATATTTAGATCTATGTTTTTGAACTATACTGATTACCGCATGCTTCAAGTTGCATGGTTGTGACTGTTTCATTATTTGGAGAGATTCTGCGTAAAGACTTAAATAACATTACATAATTTACATAACTATATATTTATAATAATAATAATAAACAACAATAACAACAACTATAATTATTCTACAAATGGAAGTGGGCCAAAATCTTCCACTGTTTCGCTGTGATATTAATGAATAACTGGGCATAATACTAAGCAACTTTTTACATTCTCTAAAGCAATTAGATAACATTTGGAAAAGTAAAGTGCATACATTTTGTTATCACCTTAGGTCCCTTACATCTATAATTCAGTTTGGTTGAAGGTCTGACATCATGGAAGGACCAAAAAAAACCATTTTAAAATGTCTTTATAGTTTGTTTACTCTGGTTTACTAAGCCAGTTCAGAAGATAGATCAAATTATATTATATTCCCAAATTGAACTGGCTTCCTTTAATTTAGGCTATAATCAAACCTTGTAAGCTTTTTTTGTAGTAGTAGCAACCAGGCTAACTACCTGCACTAGCTTTAAAGGGTGGACTAAGTAAGCCAGGGACAGTAAAACAGGACTGAAACGGTACCTCCCTATGACTAGTGGAATGACATGTTGTGCACTGTTGTGTTCTCCCAGGGTTGGCAGAAGATTTGCCGAGGGTCATTTTCAATGTGGACCTTTGGCATCCAAATGTGGCAGCAGCAGAGAGACAAGCCTTGGACTTAATTTTCTGTCCTAACCAATAACAATTTTGCAGCTACTCCCTGTTATCATCATTCTGACCTCGTTATCACTGTGATACAAATGGATCAGCCCTGAGTGATATAAACCAAAAAGACCTACAGTTACCTAATGTGACATCCATCAGCATGTGAATTCAAAATGTCTGCTTTAAATGAATGCCGACCCCACTGTGTTAATTGTTGTTAAACAGCATGTTTATTGTTGATGCTACACACAGATGACAGGTGCAAAGATCAAAGGTCAAATATCTCAGTAATACACTACAGCCCTCAGAAAGCCAAGTCTAAATCGATTAAGAGATTGCATATTGGTATTACCAACCTTCGTTTGTTGTTTGGTTGCCATAGTGATTCATGAACAAATCAACAAATTAACTACTAAGCCATTGGAATTTGATTAGGTTCACATTTGTGAAAAAAACAAAGCAACTTATTTGGCATTGGAACAGCCGTGATAGTCACTTGAGGCTTCTTTTCATATTACCTTGGCGTAATTCAGCGAGATCAATGAAGTCAGGGGCCCTAAGTAGTGTAACAACAACATAGAACGAGTGGGATATTAATACAGTGGTGAAGAGGATGCTAGTCCTAATGTTGCAGGTAGGCTTCTTCAATACTGACCACAGCTTAACTATATGAAAATCTCACCTTTAATTGACCACAGGTTAACTATATGAAAATCTCACCTTTAATTGTTTAGTAAGAACTGATTCTACAGGTATGTGGCTTTGCTTTTGTCTTTAAGTAATCTTGGTTGGTTCTTTAACATTGTTTCTGTACTTTGTTGAAAACTTAGACATCACTGAGTACTGTTTGTGAATTCTTATAAAGCAGTCTATTTAAGTTCATGGTAATATTTATAACATTAAAATGCTTCTCAACTTTAGAGATGTTGAGTTTGAGTTGAACAAATGTATTTATGTTCTGAGTCTGTGGCACAGTTTAAAAGTGTCCATTTCCGAGGGTTCTCAACCAATACACAAGCAGGAGGACTGTCAGGCTGGTACTCCAGGGTTTTGTCTGGCTTTAGTTTAGAGAATGACACAAATCTGCCATCGGTCCAGCGCCAATGTCCTGGCCTACCAGATAATCCTATACATAAAATGATACAATCCAACATATGAGACACAAGAAGAATATAATCATTGCTACCAATACAAAATAAATTGATGTTAATGGTCTTACCAATCCAAAATGGCTTCCTCCCAGCAAATTTCCATAACCAGGTCATGTCGTTTTTGGAACGCACACTTGTTAGGTTACTCTCAAATCTGTAAAAGCCAAATTAACTCATCAGTAGGTGGTTTGTACTTGCATAAAACCAGAACCTGTCCATACCTTTTTAGTTTTCC
This sequence comes from Galaxias olidus, assembly GCA_026901105.3. Classification (NCBI taxonomy): domain Eukaryota; kingdom Metazoa; phylum Chordata; class Actinopteri; order Galaxiiformes; family Galaxiidae; genus Galaxias; species Galaxias olidus. The sequence goes on from JAPMUY010009105.1 coordinate 71,996, forward strand.
TTAACATGCATGTTGATTTAAAAAAAAAGTGTCCACTTGCATATGAAATATATGTAGGGAATTGGAAAGAAGGCAAGTACTTATCTTTTTTATATGGGCATTTGACATTTAGTTGTGACTTGGTCATCTCAGTGAATATTTGAGACTTGTTTGACTTCAAACCTCTATGGGAAGTTACAAAGGGCAACTAACTGATCACATATTTACCAGAAAGATGCCCTTATTTACACAGATGCCACATCTGTGTAACTGTTAGCGAGGGGTAGCTATTAGCACCTGTTTTTGGCGTAATTCCATCGTAACATGTGCCTAAATACATGGCATAGTAAGCACGAACAGACCACACGGCTAAAACGCATTCTGCTTGCTGCAGGAGCGCAGAACGGCAAGTTTTGCTTTTCCTGCTCATGCATATGCATTCCTGGGAGGGTCCAGGGAAAAGTGTGAGTCAAAAACATGGGAGGAGATGCGCAAGAAGAGACTGATACGTATTCCTTTGTATGAATTAATACTGCAGGGGAAGAGCACACATCTGTTTTGTGGTGGCCTTTTACAATTCTTACAAGCAGGTGTTATCAAGGTAGCGAGTTTGCTTGTATGAGGGAAACTTCCAGAAAGACTGTTAGCAGTCATCCGAGCAAGACAAAGACACAGGCCAGCCAAGGAGACGTGCTGAGAGGATTTTTCACCACAATAATAACTATTTCTCATTACATTCACTTAGCGGACGCTTTTATCCAAAGCGACTTACAAAAGAAATAGTGCCTCCAACAAGAGAAGGTAAAAAACTACAAGTCAGGTAGAAAAAATAAGTGCATCCCTGACCTAATCACCTAGATATGAGCTAAGCAAGTGCTACATTAAACATCAGGATACAAAAAACAGAACCATCGCAAACCAAATACAAACTATTTGAGTACAAAAAATTACTTAGTATATCAAGTAGAAGGGCAAGGTAGATGCAACGTTACTTTTAAGAGCTGAAGTGAAGTTGAAACAAGTGAGCCTAAGTTATGGCGGTAAGTGTACAAAGACATAGCGTTCCTAATGTTCATGGGGAGGTCATTCCAACACTGAGGGACAATGACAGAGAAAAGTCGTGAACAGGCTTTCCACGGAGTGAAGGGGCCACAAGGTGACATCCAGTGGCAGAGTGCAGTGGTCGGGATGGGGTGTAGGGTCTGAGCATCGACTGTAGGTAGAAGGGTGCAGTTCCGGTCATTGCCGATACAAGTGACTTGAATTTGATGCGTGCTGCTACCGGCAGCCAGTGCAGTGTGTGAAATAGAGGAGTAGTGTGAGCGAACTTAGGGAGGTTGAAGACCAGGCGAGCGGCTGCGTTCTGGATGAGCTGAAGGGGTTTGATGGTACTCGCAGTCAACCCAACCAAGAGGGAGTTGAAGTAGTCAAGGCGCGAGATGACAAAGGCCCGGACTAAGACCCGTGCAGCCTCTCTTGTAAGGATGGACCGTATCCTCCTGATGTTGTTGAGAAGAAATCTGCAGGAGCGCGTTACTGTTGCAATGTTAGCTGAGAAGGACAGCTGGTTGTCCAGGGTGACCCCCAGGTTCTTTGCCGTACTAGAGGAGGAGACCAGTGTTATCAACGGTGATGGTTAGGTCTTGGAATGGGCTGGACTTCCCGGGGATGAAAAGGAGTTCTGTTTTGTCAGGGTTGAGCTTCAGGTGGTGAGCTGCCATCCAAGCTGAGATATCAGTCAGGCATGCCGATATGCATTGCACCACCTGGGTGTTAGAGGGAGGGAAGGTGGACATTAGTTGAGTGTCATTCGCGTAGTAGTGATAGGATAGGCCATGTGAATGTATGACTAAGCCCAGTGACTTTGTATGAAGAGAGAAAAGTCGAGGGCCCAGGATTGAGCCCTGAGGGACCCCGGTCAAGATAATGCATGGTTTTGAGACCAACCCTCTCCAGGCTACCTGGTACGATCGGCCCATCAGGTAGGATTCAAGCATTGAGAGCGCAAACCCCGAGATGCCCAGGTCTTCAAGGGTAAGGAGGAGATTTCTCAATTGAGTGAACAATAAGTAGGGGAGACCAGGTATGGTTATAACACTTTTTGCTTCAGCAATTGTAACTCCCTGAATCTTTTTGCTCAAGTTCTCAAACGTTTTTACAAAGTACCTACAAGTGTTAACTACAAATGGCACCAATTTAAATCACTGCAAGAATGTTACAGACCTTGTGAGTTGATGTTAAATACATGGTGTTCCTTTGTTACAACTTACAACCTACCCCGGTAGTGGGGTAACACATGCTGGGGTAAGTTGTAACAATAAGACAAAAGAAGCTAAAATAGGGGCGATACCATGCAATATGCTTCAAAAAGAGGTTAATTAAAATCAAAGAACAACCCAGAACAATGTATCTCTCTCTGTGACTCACCATAACTCAAATCCACTTTCTGTTTGTGTGTAAATTAGTTTACTAGAACAAACTTCTCGTTATGTATTCTTAATGTAATGTACTAAAATGTACTTATGTAATAAACATGTAGGTCAAATAAAAAACAAAGTCAATGTGTGTTCATGTCTCCCTGCGTGTGTGTGTGTGTGTGTTTGTCTATGTGTGCATTTTCTTAATCATTCTCAATGGTGACAAATGAATGCTGAAACCCTGGAGCGCAGGATTGGTGAGCCCAGAGACTGCATAGAGCACATTTTACCCACACTTCCGTTGGCTTCAGGTTGCCAAATGACTCCATATAGCAACACAAAAGTTATCATATTAAGGTCCCAGAATCCTTTTTAAAGATATGTTACAACCCACCTCACCCCTGTCAGCCATTGTTTAGCTATCTGTACTAACATACAGGAAAAACGCATCACGTTGCCTGGGGAACTACAATTGAATCCAATTTAAATTATATGATTTTATCTCCAGTATTATAAGTGCTAAACAAAATATAGTCTTGGTAAAAAATGTTAGTTTTTTTTCTCTATAGAATCTGCATGCGGCTGTTTCCAGCCTTGACAACCACCATGTGGGAGAAATTGGGTAAACACTGAAATGATCATAGATTTCTTTCTTAGCCCTGATTGGTGAAATTGGTGGATACAACTCTCCCCATATCACAACCATACCCATCCATTTTCTGCCGCTTATCCGGGGCTGGGTTGTGGTGGCAGCAGGCTAAGCAGGGTAGTCCAGAAGTCCTTCTCCCCAGCAATGTTTTCCAGTGCCTCCTGGGGGATCCCTAGGCGTTCCCATGCCAGCCGAGAAATATAATCTCTCCAGCGTGTTCTTGGTCTACCCCGGGGTCTCCTAACAGTATGGCGGAAGGCACCCAGGAGGCATCCTAATCAGATGCCTGAACCACCTCATCTGGCTCCTTTCGACGCGAAGGAGCAGCAGCTCTACTCCGAGCTCCCTCCGGATCACCAAGCTCTTTACCCTAGCCCTAAGGCTGAGCCCAGCCACCCTACGGAGGAAACTCATTTCAGCCGCTTGTACTCGCTTGTACTTTCGGCTCAGCTCCTTCTTCACCACGACGGTCTTGTACCGTCCGGTACAACATTTGGAATGGCAGACCGGGGTGGTGGTTCCCATTTTTATAAAAGGGGACCGGAGGGTGTGCTTCAATTTATCGGGGTATCACACTTCTCAGCCTACCTGGGAAAGCTTTGCCAGGGTGCTGGAAAGAAAGCTCTGACTGACTGTTGAAGCTCAGATCCAGGAGGAGCAATGCGGATTCCGTCCTGGTCATGGAACAGTGGACCAACTCTTTACCCTCGCTGGGCTGTTGGGGGTGGGGTGGGTCACGGGACTTTGCCCATCCAGTCTACATGTGTTTTGTGGACTTGGAGAAGGCCTCCTACTGTGTCCCCCGGGGAGTCATGTGGGGGGTCCTGCGGGAGTACGGGCTATCAGGGCCGTTGCTACAAGCCATTTGGTCCCTATATAACCGGAGTGAGAGTTGTGTCCGTATACTTGGCACAAAGTCAAATACGTTTTCAGTGGGTGTTGGACTCTGTCAGGGCTGCCCCTTGTCACCGGTTCTGTTTGTGATTTTTATGGATAGAATCTCAAGGCGTAGCCACAGGGAGAAGTGTGTCCAGTTTGGGGACCTCAGAATTGCTTCTCTGCTTTTTGCAGATGACGTGATTCTGTTGGCTTCTTCAGACTGCAACCTTTAGCACGCACTGGAGCGATTTGCAGCCGAATGTGAAGCGGTCGGGATGAGAGTCAGCACCTCCGAGTCTGAGGCCATGGTTCTCTGCCGGAAAACGATGGAGTGCTCTCTCTGGGTTGGGAGTGAGTTGCTGCCCCAAGCGAGGGAATTTAAGTATCTCGGGATCTAGTTCATGAGTGAGGGAAAAATGGAGCGTGAGATTGACAGGCGGATTGGTGCAGCATCAGCAGTAACAACCATACCCGGTCTCCCCTAATCAAGCATTACAGCAAGCAACACATTACAAATTGAACGACAACAGGCAGAATGTACTTAATACTGCCAATATATAAGTAAACGTTCAGCGAATAAGAAGTATGTCTATATAGACAAGTAAATCTGTTTGAAGATCGCCCTTTTGTTTTCTTTTTCTGAGAGTTGGCGGTTCAATGGGAAAGGGATTTTTAAACTGGGCGCCGCAAGGCAACTTTATTACGGATTATCAATCAATTTTTTTCTGATGGCACATTGTAATGTCTATGGGAGAATGAAAAAAATTGCGGTTCAGATCAGTCCTCTTCAAGTCTCAATATTTAACACTTATTTTGTCTGCCATGTGGCAAGATCTTCCGTAAAACTGAGAAATTGCTTTATGGCCCAAGGAAGTGCGTCACTAAATCAGGAAGAGATCTCCATACTTGGAGTATAGTCGTTGATCGTGCTAGTGACATGCAATGACCACGAGCATTCTGCATGTCTTCTTTGCGTTGGTTAGGTAAAATAAGTACACTAAGCAAACTGTAGGGGTCGCCAAAATCATCTCAAAGAAAAACTGCCTCTGGTAACTTTAAAGCAACTATAGGCAACTTTTTTTATATTAACGTATTAACATTACATTTATTCTGATAGCACATTGTAATGTCTATGAGAGAATGAAAAAAAATCATGGTTTAGATCAGTCCTCTTGAAGTCTCAATATTTTACACTTATTTTGTCTGCAACCGGGTACGATCTCCCGTGAAACTATGACAAATTGCTTTTTGGTACAAGGAAGTGTGTCACTAAATCAGGAAGAGATGCCCATTCTTGGTGTATAATCGCTGATCATGCTAGCGATATGCAGTGTCCGCGAGCATCCTGCATGTCTTCCTTGCAATGGTTAGGGAAAATAATTGCACCAAGCAAACGGTACGGGGTTGCCAAAGGCACCTTCTACAGATAAACTGCCTCTAGTAACTTGGGCGGTGACATGCGTTGATTACGCAATGATTTGGTAAATCAGATGTAAAATAAAAAGGCACAGCGAGGGATTTGTGCAGCCAGGCCAAGTCGCTGTTTGTAACAAACTGGAATTGACAGCCAGTGGTCTCACTGGTCTAGTCAGTATTGGGAGATCAACACACTGTTTGTACCTTGACTAGTTTTGCGAATTACAGCACTAGAGTCTCTTGATCAACAAACCCTTGACCACAAAACTCAAAAGTTAGCTTTAAGAGTTAGTGTTGGTGTAGCTGTGGCAGAAGCATAATCCAAAGAATTATGCTGTGTTTTCTCAATGCAACAGTTGTTTTCTAAAAGGTTTTCTTACAGTAGTGAACATGCCCGCTGAGAAGTGTCCCAGCTGGCAGCTTCATGGCTGAGCATGTAACATTGTCTCCTGTGGTGGGTCCAACCTTTGAGGCAAGAGCTGCTGTTTGACTGGTCTGCCTGTGGAATGAACCATATATAAATATTACATTATGTTTGGGTAAATATTTATTTGTCAAACATTACCTGCCACCAACAGCCACTAGCTCAAATGTCAATCTGTGTGTAAAATAAATGTCACACCTTTCTCACCTTGTTTTGACCTCCTTGATGTGGAGTGGAGGAGGAGTCCTTCTGGAGGGTTCCCCCCACCTTGACATCCTCCAGAGGTTCGTGACTCGGCCAGCTCACGTGGAGATCAGGGTGCAGCTGGTGGACAGGCTCTGCGTGTAACACCTGCCTCTCCTCCAGTCTCAGTTGGGTCAGACTGTGAAACTGGTGAGGATTCTGTGTTAGGTGTGCACTTTTATTGTGGAAAGGCAGTATATGAAATATGAACATACAAATATAATTACATTGTTCAGAAATCTAATAAAAAATTTTAAGTTATGCTTTATGAACATGTAAAAATGACAAAATGAAGCTTCCGCTGAAGTTCAGTAAGGATATGGAATATGTCGTAAAGTGGAAATTAGTTGATCATACAACAATCACATTCACACATTACATTATCCATGTCAAGGAGAATGGCTATTTAAATGAGCTGAAATGCTACCATTCGTTGCTTGTCAGATAAAGGTGGTAAAAATTGCTTCACCCAAGCTGCCACATCGGGTATGCTAGTCTATGCAAAAAGGGGATTGATGCACATGTACCCCCTGCCTCTGGCCGGCAGTTACGGAAGGGAATACACAGAAGAATGATAGCGTCTACAATTTAGATGTGTTAATTTTCAAATGTTTTAGGACTGATACATTTGTCTGACTGAAATAGATTTGACGGCCTTAAATAATATTTCTCTGAGGTTTGTCATACAGGTCGGTCATATTAGTTTGACATTTAAAAGTTAATGGATAGAAAACATGCATATGCACGACATTTTTCAAAATACACAGGATACGATGTTATAATATCCATTATGCCATATAATCAAAGATGAGCACTTTAAAACCAATATTTTGGAATGTATTTGGGTTGAGAGTATTGGGGTTTTCAAGTGGGCACCTTTGATCCTGGATGTTTTGTTAATTTGAGCCTACGACACCTCCCGAATGCTTAATGGTGAGCAATGACGTCTCAGAGCAACCCCCCTCTATATCCGCTCTCGGCATGGCCAGACACATTTTTTGACAATTAAACGCAGTCATAAATCGGAAGGCAACTAGCAAGCAATTGATTAAGAATAGGGTATTTTGAATGGCAAGTTTAGCAACAAACCCTGATAGATGGGTCTGTCGACAATTCTCTTGAAGTCTAATAACATGGTTTGTGTTGGTACATACTGTTACATTGTATTGGTTTATTTTCAGATTTTTTTTGTACAATGTAAGTACTTTGTAATGCCATGGGATTAAACATTGCTTTCTTTTAAAGTACACTTTCAGTTTATGTACTCTGTAAATTGCACTGTTTTACTCAGTAACGTTGCAGAACAAAAATGGTAAAAGTTTGTGTTTATTGCATGGTGAAGGCAACAGTCTATTACAAATGATAGGGTAAGAGCCTGGTAATAACATGGAAACAAACAAGACATCCTTTTACAGTACAGTTTCAGATTTGTAGTCATATTTCAGAGTAAATAGTCATGTTTTTACTTGGTTATGTTGTGGAACATACATGGTACAAGTTCCTGTTAACTGCATGGGCAATGGCTATAATCTATTACAAATTCCAACTGGGCTTCCTTTTGCAGTAGTTTCAGCTTAACTGCGTGAACTCTAAAAACATCTGCAAGAACGTACCCTCACTACAGGAAAATATTTCCTGCGGAGGTTGTTACCAGGTAAGTATTGAGGTAATTTTTCCAAGGACATAATTAATCTTGGGCTGTTACCAACATAAACCTTGGATAACTACAAGGTAATTGTAACTTGAATTGATGGGTAATAGAGATGTTTCCAAGAATTGGTTGCCTAATATCCTAGGAAGTACGCAATTATATCTAAGTTATAACAATCATAACTACACCGTACTGAGTTGAGTTGATGGGTAATAGTGGAGGTTTTTCTTAGTATTTCATCTATAGTTTCTCTGTATTTACAAACTTGTTTACCAGTGGTAACCATGTTTTTACCAGGTAATAGTGGAGTTTTTCATAGTATTTCAGCTACAGTATTTATTTTTCTGTATTTACCAGTGGTTATTACCAAATACCATATTTGACGATATACTTACCAAGTAAAAGTGGAGGTTTTTATTAGTATGTCCGCTGTAGTTTCACTGTATTTACGTACTTATTTACCAGTGTAATTACCTAATAATATAATATCTAAGTATTTGCTAGGTAAATACCTAGTAATAAGGGGACTGTAAAAAGAAGGGTTACCCAAAATCCTTCTCCTCACATACAAAGCTCTAAACAACTTGGACGCTCCCACCCTTTCTGACCTCCTCCAACTCTATCACCCTTCCCGGTCATTACGTTCCTCCTCAGCTATGCAACTGGTCATTCCTAAATCAAAACTCATGGACCTTCGAGGATCTAACTCACTATCAATCTTTCAGTCCCGCCTTAACACCTTGTAACTGTAGCCTACACTGAATTAACTGTTTAAAAACCTGTTCTGTCCTTCAACTGATACTGTTCTTTTTGTTATACTGTTTGTTTTTTCCTTAGCTTAGTTTGAACTGTTCTTGCTCTTTGCCTGTTCTCGCCTCTTTCTGTGTCATTGTCTGTTGCCATGTTTACTGTGTATCGTGTGAAGCATCTATGGGTTTCAGAAAAGCAAAATACAAGTAAAATGTATTATCATCATCATCATCATCATCGTCATCCGCTTTGTCCGGGGTCGGGTCGCGGAGGTAGCAGTTCAAGCAGGGCATCCCAAACTTCCCTTTCCCGGGCCACATTAACCAGCTCTGACTGGGGGATTCCAAGGCGTTCCCAGGCCAGTGTGGAGATATAATCCCTCCACCTGGTCCTAGGTCTGCCCGCGGCCTCCGCCCAGCTGGACGTGCCTGGAACACCTCCCTAGGGAGGCGGCCAGGTGGCATCCTTACTAGATGCCCGAACCACCTCAACTGGCTCCTTTCTACGCAAAGAAGCAGCGGCTCTACTCCGAGTCCCTCACGAATGGCTGAACTTCTCACCCTATCCCTAAGGGAGATGCCAGCCACCCTCCGGAGGAAACTCATTTCCGCCGCTTGTATCCGCAATCTCGTTCTTTCGGTTATGACCCACCCTTCATGACCATAGGTGAGAGTAGGAACGAAGATAGACCGGTAGATTGAGAGCTTTGCCTTCTGGCTCAGCTCTCTCTTCGTCACAACGGTGCGATAGAGCGACTGCAACACCGCACCCGCTGCTCCAATTCTCCGGCCCATCTCTCGTTCCATTTTACCCTCACTCGAGAACAAGACCCCAAGATACTTGAACTCCTTCACTTGGGGTAAAGACTCATTCCCTACCTGGAGTAGGCAAATACTACATTTTGCAAATGTATTAAAAATAAAAAAAATGTATATCACATGTACATAAGTATTCACACCCTTTACTCAATACTTTGTTGAAGCACCTTTGGCAGCAATTACAGCCTCAAGTCTTCTTGAGTATGATGCTACAAGCTTGGCACACCTATTTTGGGGCAGAAGGTGAA